>CM077103.1:984264-1060763 GCA_039619505.1 Cimex hemipterus
GGTTAAATTTTTTTTCTTCTCTCTCTCTCTCTCTCTCTCTCTCTCTCTCTCTCCCCCTCCCTCCTCTCCTCTTCCGCAGTTTGAATTTGGACGGAGCCTGCTACAAGAGTAAGGTAAAAGGTCGAGGAGGGGGCTCTTTGAATTACCGACATTCTCTTTCCATTCAATAATAAAACTGCAATAAGAAAAACGTTATGTTCGACAGAAATTCAGTGATACTGAGTTCACAAAGGAGAATGTTTAATTTCATCAATCGGGCCCGTAAAGTTTTTGTTTGAGCCAATTTGCTTCGATCATTCCCTAAGGCGAAGAGATGAAGAAATTCTTTAATTTAAGACCCCTTTCACGGTTTGAACCGTGAAACCATACGGCCAATTATGTTTTATCTTAGAATTCGCCGAAGTCGTGATAAAGTAGATAAAGTTTTTGTTTCACCGGTAAAATCATGCTGTCACTTTTTTCAGACATGATTCACAATTACCAAAATTGTGAGTCAGTGTCTGTCAGACTCTTTTGTTTGTCTTCATTTGGTGAAGTATTATTGTAGAGATTAATTTGCGTATTTTGCCTGTTGAATGTTTAAAAGCCGGGAGAAGCAAAGCATCCTTGCGTTCATTGGATTCGAAAGTGGAGACTGTTTTCTTTCACTACAGTTTGGTGAGTGGTCGAAAGAGTAGATCTATTAAAAATACCTAACCCGCAAACGAATCAAACAGCAAAGCATTTTTGTGATTCTTTCTTGAGGTCTACGGAGTGAAGAACCTGTCGTATGAATGTTTCCGATCATTTCAATTTGCCTATGGCACTTTTTGTACGGCTGAAGCGTTTCGGTGTTATCGCCATATTCAGGGTTGTAACACAACCATCATGGGTCAGATAATTTTCGTCAATTATCAATATTCAGTGGTTTAACTCCGACAATAATAACCAAAAATTTTGGGTACTGACTTAACCACAGCACTGTGATCCTGCAAACTTCAAGAGGAATCTCAAAGTGTTATTCTTATTTAGCTTGAGAGATACATAAAGTTGTATCACTGAATAAGTATCAGAGAAAGTCAAATTACGGGAAAATGTCCATCATTTCGCTCAAAAATTAGTAAAGTTACAATTTACCTAGAAAAAAGGGGCAGTGTAAACGCAAACCGTATCTAGAATAGAAATTATTGTTGCGACAACCTCTCCTAAGTGGAAAAGGTCATATCAATTGGCCCTAATAAGTCATCACCCAGTGTCGAAAAGTACAGAACTTCACATTCGGAGTTTATGCTTTGTCCATGAGGTTGTGGGTTTTCATAATCACAAGGTATTTTATTCTAATGCAACACTGATTGAAAGATTAAGTAAATGTTCCACGGCGATGAATGAGTTCCTCGAGAGATGAGGAAGTGTGCTTTGTTCTGTTGCGTAATGTTAAAATATAAACGACTACTGAATCGGGTAGTCTTGCCTCCAAGGTCTTTGGATTTCTAAAGACGCTGTTGTTTGCTTAGAAAATTTGCGTAATAGCGTCGTTACCACGAGTGGGAAGCCTCGCTATCGCCCACGATCGTCGGTTTTCCACGGAGCCGAAAGCGACCCTGATATCTCTACGGCTTTTAAAACCAGGTTCTTTATGTTTTTAAAAAATAAAAGGAGGCGAAGAACCGACCGGGGGAGCCTTTGTCCTCTCACCGACCCTCTTTTCTTTTTAAAAGGAGCGAATTCCTCACGAGGGGAATTGGAGGGCGGAAATTTCGGTGTGGCTGCATTCGAAGGGAGGATTCTTCCTTTTAAAATATTTCTGGGCCTAGTATTCATAAAGAAAGACTACCTGAAATTCCGTCCGTCATAATTAAGAGCCTTAAAAGAAGACGATGAATTTCCTAATTGTATTTTCATGTAATTAACTTTTTTCACACTTTAAATGTGATCGTGAATATAATTTAATTTTAATTTTTTTGAAGAGAAATTAAATCATTTATATTAATTACATTTTTTTCTATTGACCAAATTATTTCTTTCAATTAATTAATCCTTTTATGTAAGGTTTTGGTGGAAATGAAAAAGCTAGTATCAAGAGCGGAATTCGAACCCACGACCTTCGGATAAATATGCCGATGCTCTACCACTTGAGCTATCGTGACTTTGACCCACTCGGACACCAATTCCCCATCTCAACCTACCCCGAAAAATGAAATGGAGGGAAAATTCGGAAGGTTGTAAGTTGAGATGGACGTACTCGTTTCGGTATTTCTAATCTTGATATATTGATAAGGCATATATCAATTTTATTTATGTTTTTGTCGCCTAAGTATACATAATAAAAACTGCTGTTCTGTAAAATAATTTTCGGTACTTCCACATAAGTCCTTCCTCTTAATAATGAACCTAACAATAATGAAAAACGACTAAATTGCAGATTTGTCATACTTCAGACTAAAGTGAAAATCTCACGATGTTATTTCTTATCTTTGACACTTCGTAGGTAAAATTTCCAAGCTCGCCGGGATAAAGTAGCAGGTTGGAACTGACGTCGTCGCAAGATTAATAGCTTCCAATTTGACAACGCTGATATATTCCCTTGATTTGGAACAAATATGCAAATTGTGTCTCCAAAGATCGTTCGTAGCCAGCCAGTTGGAGTGTGAGGTTCGGTATTCTAAAAGCATTGCTGCATTTGGATCATTAGCCTTAGTTTAATTCAATTGGTTTGATCCTAGAAGTCAGTGACTGTCATTGCTGCAATTTCCGTTACTCAGTCTTCTTGGTACCCTATATCCCTACGTTCGAAGGGGATGGCAATTTCTTCCTCATTGCATAACCTGCAAGCGCATGGTAATCATTATTATTCCTTCAAGGCAGTAATAACGTTATTATATTATATGTATATTTGTGTTGTTGATGATGATGTCGATACTAGAAAGAGTGGTTTGGTATAATCACATTTGAAGGCAGTTTTTTTGCTATTTTAACTAAGCGTTTACTTGGTATCTTTAGGTGTTCTACCATTTCTCCTTTTGATCTTATCCATCCTTATATGGATAAGACCATGTTTTACCATGTAATCCCAATTATAGGTCCTATTATTATTAATTAATGGTAGTGGTATTGTTAACGACGGTCGTAATAATTCGCGCATCGTTCACGCACACCACACAAGTTTGTAATCAATCTAACTTAACTGGTTTTTAGGAATGTAAGGACCATCTGGCGCAAATAAATAGCATATGGTGCTAAGAATAAAGTTTTTAACATGAATAACCACATAAGTGAAAAGATAAAGAAATATTTCCACATTAAATTTTAAATTGGTTACTCACGTTGCAGGCCGTTTTAACCTTCTAGCTCAAATTGAACGTTTTTTAGCCGGTATGTATCGGGTTAAGTTCAAGGACTACCCATGAACGATGACTGTCAGCAGCCGGCTCCCACCATTTGGCATTTTCAAATGGTTTAAAAAAAAGTTGTAAAATTATCTTTACCCCGTACTTTATTTTTGCAAAGATTGTATAAATGTTCATTTTGTGCTTTTTATGTCCGATAATTTAGCAACCATTAGCGTTGGGTTTAACATTGCACCTTTCTATAACGTTTAAAACCCTATTATTTAGCTTGAAAACGATTACCGACTCAGGTAAGTATGGGAATATTGATTTTGCAGTCGGGAATAACATGATTGGCCGTTGGCCGTAATACAATCGTGACAGGGTTCAATTGCGCTTGGTCTGCAATGATATCATCGTTCGTCTGTCAGCTATTTAACCCTTCCCACTCCAAACAGACTCTGCAGACAATGAATTTATTGCCTTTTCAAATCCGTATTTATTCGTTTTACGATCCGACCCGACAGCCTGTGGGATCGAACTCAGACAACCGGCCGAAATGAATCCTGTTCCTCGGAAAAATCGAAAAAAGAAATAGGTGAAAAGTCAAAATTCGATGTATCGCTTGGAAACAGCGAAAGCGTGCGGACCGGCGTAGCATAGGTGTGAACCGATGTGAAAAGGGTCTGTTGCATCCCGTCTGGCATCCTAATGTGAAACTCGTGCTTCTTCTCAGTTTTTCCCCTCACTTTTGAATCCCGCCCAAAGATGTGTTTCACACAGAAATAAACTCGCTTTGTGGAAGTGTAGTGTAACGAGTCGAGGCCCTTGGGAAAATATCCGAGTAGCCACCTGAAATCCGGCGTTTGTTTGGAGAGCAGAAGGCGAATCATTCAATTATAATTCACACTACAAAGAATAACTTTTCCAACATGTTATATCATAAAAAACTATTCTAAAAATAACGCAGACTAAACTTCCTTAACAGTCAGAAACGTAATATTTTAAATATTAGTAGTATTCACATAAACTGTGCTAATTTTATTAAATTGTGTTACAGTTGAATAATTTCGTAACTATTTAGGAACTAATAGCCCCTCGTCACTAAAACAATTGTTTTTCATATTTTATTGTTGTGCAGAACGTAATTAAGTCACACGCTAATATTGTGTAATACCTTCTGAATCTATAAATGTGAACAAACCTGTTCTGAACAGAAAGTGGGTGGTTAGTATGTTATACTCTCGTAGATCCCACAGTCTTAGGTTCGATTCCCACCGTTGCCCCTGGAATTTTCTAGCTCGCTCCCCTTTCCCCAGCACGTGTAACCTTCTCCCGTTGATATGGAAAACAAAAGATGGCTCTTTAAAAACATTTCACAATAGACGTGTTCAGGGAGAAGCATATTGAAAAGGGGTTAAAAGAGGTGGTCAAAGGAAGATAGAATTAAATTTCATAAAACAAAAATGTACACGGTATCCCGTCAGTTCTTCAGTCGTACGTGTCAAGTTGGACTAAAATATGTTTTTGTGTTGTATTCTCGATACTTTCTGAGTTATTTCAAATTGTAACAATTTTATTTCATCATGTCCCTTGAATCTTATAAATGATGTCAATGTTAATCAACTGAAAATTGATTACAGCGATAAAAAAGTTGTTTATATCCTAGTAACCGTAGTAAACTCAATTCAAAACTACCTGGAAGTTGATGCTTTTCCTACGTTCTTGTCTAAAATTGAATTATGATTTTCTTGGCTCTGTGGATACGGAAAGATACGCGCTCGCAGTAATTCGCCCTTAAAAATTAGCTGCGAATACATATACTTAATTTAGATTCATTATCTACTATGTAAATATAGTGTTTAATTGTTAAAAATTTGATTTTTCAGTTACAGGCTGTTCAAACAAGTAATCTTTAGGATTTGGAATCTTCTCAAAGATTCTATGGTACGAAATTATCATTTTACTGTAGTATTTTGTATTTTATGTGGTAAAGTTTCCAGCAAAAAATAAGTATAATCTCATAGTTTTAATACCATTTTTATTGGTGCAATTAAGATTATAGTAGGATTTGCATGTTTTAACTAAACATGCGCGTACTTTTAAATAGACATGGCGGTTCTGTACGTTAACATGCAAGGAAGTTGTTATCCATATTGGAAAAGAAATCGAGTACTAACAAAATAATTTTTAACTCTAAATAGGCAGTAAGGGTGTATGGACCAATTTAAAAAACTTAAGAAGGGATATGGTGTAATCAAGTTTCAATCAGTAGGATTAACATTTTATAACGACACGTTCTTTTCAACCATTGAAAAATTAAGTTAGTATAAGTATGGCTAAAGTTGAACTTACTACAGAACTTACTTACAAACCGGCCCGAAGAGTGAAGATGATAGTCTCGTTTACAATGTATATGTCCCCCCAAAAAATTCAATTTTCCTCACGAAGTCCGTGCATTTTTGGAAAGACCAGAGCTTCTGTAGATCCACGATAGCCAACACAATGCATATGTGGAACATTCGTTGGTCTTTTGAGTCGTTGCATCGGCCATGAGTCACGTAGGTTTTGCCCGTTCGATATGACTCATTCCTATATGAAATTGTTGCGTGCAATGCTGACTCGCGGCCCGTAGCAGTCCCGTCCTATGTTTGTGGGTTTTTCTTCAGGATATTTTAAATACTTGAATATTTTTATGCCCTAGAAAGATCTATTTGTTTAAGCACTGGCTTATGTTTAAATTACAAAGTTGTAATATTTAAATATTTCTGACTAGTGATACTGCTAATCGCCATGTAAATACTAGGTAAATTTAGCCGACTCGAATTTCACCTTAGAGAATAAAAGTGAAATGAAATTAAACATAATTAACTGGCCTAAAGCTACGAATTAAATCCTACAGCCACAGTTCATCAGAACTTACCATTAAGTTCATGATCATTCGTATCCATCTGTTGATAGATAGAATGAAACTTAGATCTAGGTCATTTTAACATTTTTGTTATAATTTATTACATTATATTCAACATACACACAATATATAAATAAAATTTGGAGTAAATTGCTATTTGGACTTGCAATTTAATTTAAAACTGATCGATATAAACTAGGACATTATTTTAATTTTGAACTGCAACAAATACTGAAAAACATTTTGAACAAGACAATATTTTCAACTTCCACGTATTTTTTTCAATCGAGATTGTTTTTGTGTTCAGAATTTAGCTTGAAGTTTAGTCATCTTCGGCTTGTAGGAACTCACTCCATTGACCTCCTACCATCCATCCGGAGAGGTACAATCTTTTGGTAACGATGAATTTCTCAGTTACCTTGGTTTCTGGAGGGACTAGAAACGATGAAAACCCCCTTGCAAGGTGTTGAAAGCATTCTGTAGAACAGCCTCAGAGAATTTTTAGAACTTTCAAATAGATGTCTGACCTTAGATAATCTAAAAATCTTCTAGCTTGAAATTTAGAACATAACTCCCAAGATGCGCTTGAATATTGAAAAATATTGTCACCAACGCTATATCTGACCTCAAAATGTTCTGAAATTTCAACAAATTAATCAAGCAATGTTTGCTTACTTTGAACAGAAATTAGCAACTAAAAAGTAAGGGCATATTTATCCTGTGAGGTAACCATCGCTCAGTTGGATTCTAATATTTATCATCTCCCTATCGGTTTTGTTTTTGCAAGACACGTTGAGTATGGAAAACAGTCACCCTCCGCTGCATTCGAGTACATAAAGGAATTGTCGGAAATGAACACGAGGCGAATACCTTTGGCAGGCAGGTGCAACAAAGCTCATAGGGCCTGAATCTTTCCACAAAATAAGAATAAAAGTTGTCAGAGAACATAAAATTTGATTTACTTTTCCTATTGGCTTTTCTTCGATTTTTCCGATATTCTAAAAATGATGATTTGACTAAAATTTTAAGAACTTCCGTCCCATCCGACTCCAATGATGAATCATTAAGCAATTTATTAAATATCACCAGAAATACGAGTTTAACATTTACCTAAAATTGAAATAGAAGCTCATCATCATGAATGTAAACAGTCATTGTTTGTATTTAATACATTTACATATGCAAAAATGGAACTAGATCCCTTTTGCCTCTCCTTGCTTATATCCTTGACCAACAATGATGGCACAAACCCTCAGCAAAACATGATCGTCATCCTGCATACAAAATCTGACAATGTCTTACAATCTGCTTCCTTTTCTCATTTATTTAATTGCGGGTCATTATAATGAATTATAAGGCTTTCTTGCTTAGCTTGGTCTTTGACGGTCATTTTGGTATGCTTATCCTCGTTGTTTTAACATTCCAATCCGGAGGGCAGTAAGACCAAAACGGCCCACCTACTGTTTTGTCGTCCTGCAGACCCCAAGAGGTGCATTGAGGGGATAGTTTAATGAGCAACAATGTACAAAGGTAGATAACATGACCTTTAATCCGCAACTTAACCTCTGGGGAAAACAAAAACAATATTATTATTAATTCTTACAGAGAAATCAATGCACAGCACTTACAACAATTCTCTCTTTATTTAAATTAAATGTATCTCATAACTTCGCACTGGGAGGAACCACCAACCAGTATTCGAACGAAGCACTAGTGTAGCCTAGTGAAAATTCTTATACCACTAGGGTCCTTTTTTCTCAAGCCACACAGGGGCAGTGATTTTAGATATCCAAAGTTTTGATTTTTGTGTTTGGCAAATAATTTTACAATTATCCATATTAAATGTATTAACGTTGTCAATAGGTGTTTCTCAAGAATCTGTGTACCTAATGTATTTCATATATATATATATATATGACATAGCACTTTTGAATACATCATGGTGCACCTGCACTTTTGCTATAATTTTATAAGTAGAAAATAATCTTACTGATGGAAGCCTTTCTGTTCGTAAAGCACTTAAAATGACGGTGATTTGTCATGCCAATGGTCCCCCCCCCCAAAAAAAAAGGAAAAAAGGAGGGAAAATTCGAAAGGTTGTAGGTTGATGTCCGAGTGGATGGAAGTCACTATAACTCAAGTGGTTAGAGCAGCGGCGTATTGGCCCTAAGGTTGTGGGTTCGAATCCCGCTCGTGACACTAGCGTTTTCATTTCAACCAAGACCTTAAGTATGAATTTTATGTTCATTCTTATTTAAGGGTTTTATTTGTATTTTTCTCTATTAATCGGTTATGTTAATTGCAATTGGTGTTCAATAGTAGTAAATATACCTATCTAAAAAAAGTTGCTCTAGCGACATCAAAAATCCATTTTCCAAGCATAAAGTGAAAGACAGAATGTAATCATAGTAGCATATCTAAAACAAGTTTTCATTTGAAATTAAGTTAACTTTTTGTTCTCGTAAAAGAATACAATTTTGGGTGAGAGTATTTTTCAAAAAGTTTACATTATCTCTCAAAAAGAAGATGACTGGCTCTTGATTTCCCAGTTTTTTTACTACATTCAAAAACAAGTTTTGGCCGCTTGTCGGTTCTGCTGCATGTTTGTTTTCTTTGAAAGCTCCTGCGCGCTAAAATTCGCGAAACTCGTGTATATGTTCAAGTAGTCACCGTCGTGACATCCAACGTTGGTATGTAGTATGTACATACCCGGTCTCTCGGAAGGGGTCTGCGCCACTCGGCGGAGTGGGGAATCGCATCCCCTGGAGGGAGGGATGCCGACTCAGTCCCTCCTTTGTTCGTTCAGTCAGTGCCTCACCGCCTCACCGTGAACATGTCCCCCCTTGGCTGAAGTGCAACCCTCGCACCGCCCTACCATCGTCTACCCGGCAGTTCAGTGATCAAGTCCGGTATCGAAATTTCAGCCCCCTTTTCTATTATTTTCACCTTCTGTTTGTTCATGCCCCGATCGGATTGGTGTGCGCGGATTACAGTGATATTTTGTCCGGCCTTGGCGGATTCTATCATACTAAAACAATATATAACAAAGTTTTAAGAAAAAAGGAAATATGAAAACGCAGGAATCTCATGACAGAATCAGGTAAAAGAGTGTATTTTATTTTCTACCCCTGTAAAAAAAAAGCCCTGTTTAGCCAATATTGTGCAAAGGTGTGGCAATTGTTATAAAAACACAAAATATACGATTTTTCAAACTTCCTGTGTTCAAACAAAGGGGGCCTGATTTTGGAACTGCATTCTAAGTCCCGAAGACCCCAATTAGCGAACAGATGGGCAGGACGGCCGATCGATATCACTGACGTCGGCCGCACTTTCAACCATTGACGCTGTTCTTTTTTTAACGTTAAAATACAAATTTTATTCTTCGTCTAAAACGAAAAAAAAATTAATAAGTTACTTAAATTTTTTTAAAGTTGACCCAGATGTGGTACGTGCGACCGTGGATCGATACGACGACGTCGGTGAAATTAACGCTATAAAAGTTAAATTACTACAAAATTCCCTTTAAATATGTTTAATTAAAATAAATATAGTTTTGGCACATATCGGATGTAAAATAAGCAGGGTTAGACGTTCACCCTTTGTTCAGATACAGGATAAAAGAAAAAACAACAGTTTCAATGAAGTCTTAATATTCGTTCTCAAAACCCGGAAATCACGTCAAAATGTTAAATTGTATAACATTTTAAATTAATTATTAAGCAAACACATATGAAAATCGAAATATCCAGATAAAATACAAATTAGCTCTTGTATATTTAAAAAAATCAGTCTCAAACCTTTGCCCTTTCCAGCTATATATATATTAGAAATGTAATTTAATGTCTGGTTGTTAATAAAAACCGGGAAAAGCCGTAATTTCAAGCGTTCTTTCGTGTTTTCCTCCACTGGTTGAATGTCAAGGGCAGTTTTTCCTTGTGTTTCAACACCGGATGAAAATTTTACTTATCTCTTGATATATTTTTTTTAAGTGGGAAAAAAGTATGTAGATGAAGTTTTTATAGTAAAGTTTTTCGAATATGGATTATAGCTTGAACCGCCTGTTGTTACTGCTTGCCTAAACCCCCTCTTTTTCGACGAATGATTCAGTTTTTCAAGATTATTTTGTGCTTTTTATTGTTTGAAATCCATCCGAAATGTTTTTTAAAATAATGATTAATATAGTTTAATGACTACCATAATTAATTACGTCATATGGGATCACAATGCGTAAAATAAGCGGCGTGCCTTTTTTTTCTAAATTCTAATCTTTCAAAAATTAGTTGTGGACGTATTATAAATTAAAACAAAAATAATTAAATTCCTATAGACAAAATTTGGTTTAATTTTATTTTATGGAATTATTGTGTTTGTTTCGTATGAAACTTTAACGAAGGACTTACAAAGTGAATTTTTTTTTTTTTTAAATTCAGGTTATTTCACTCGCTATCATTTTATCAATCGAGGTGCATTTCTGAATAGACTGAAAATACAGGAAAAACTGGTTTCATTTGATAAAAACCCAAATTATCTGGTGTTTTTTTTTGTCCTTTTTCGAAGAACGGTCTAGAAATGACTGGCTTTATTATAGGGTTATCAAATTAACGAGAATAACCCGCAATGAATCATTTTGACAAAATACTTCACCAGTGTGTTGTAAAACTACTCCTTTTTTATACAAAATTAGGAAAGTTCATTTTATAGTTATACGTTCATATTACTAATCCTAAACCCTAATATATTCTTAATGACGTAACGGAATTAACGTAATAAAGCAAAATTCGTGTTTTGTTTTTTTTAAATAAAATACATATTGATTTATAATAATAATTCAAACCGTGTTTCCATTGGTAAACCGGTTGTACAAAAGTTATCTACATGCACTTGATTCTGTCTCGAAGTTTGATCAATACCTTTAACTCCTCCCTCTTTTCGAATTCGTTTTCGAACTGAGAATTTTATTTTTAACTTTTCCAAATTATTGAAATTTATCAATGGGAAAATTTGTTACCTCCATCTGTGGGCTTTCGTTCAAAAGCGCTCAGCACGTGGTCCTTTTGACCTTTTTTTTTGGAAAGTACGGGAAAGTCTGGCTTGTCGGAATGGAACATAATGGAAAAGTTCTCCCGACATTTTGAAACTCTCCCATTCGTCCGGGTTTACAATTCGGCATCGCTTACCACAACCGAGAAGATTCCGAGGCAAGTTTATAAAATTAAACACGGTTAGAAAAAAAAAAAGACCTTTTAAAACAAAAGTAATTATATTGCATTGTAAATTTACAGAATGGTCTAAATTTTAAAGCCGCCTTATGGGATTATGGTACCTTTTTGGATAATAAAAACAATCGTTTTGATCTTTTCCATGGTTGTAAAATTACCACTTAATTAATTAATTAACTTTTTAAAGAAGCTTGTAAAAATAACAACATTGAATTGTAAATGTATAGAATTGTCTAACTTTCAAAGGTACTTAATGGACATTAGGTACATTTTTGGATTTTGGAAATTATCTTTGATTTTTTAAACTTTGTTAAAAACGGTTAAAAAGAAACTTTAAAAAATCCTGTAAAGGTAACAATATGCACCGTAAATTTGTGGAATGGAATATATTTAAAAGCAAACATTTGTTAATCAAACTTGGTTAAAAAGGCTTTTTTTATAGAAAAAGATCCATGTAAATGTATAATAAATATTAAAATTTAAATTATATAATTTTAAAGCTACTTAAAGGAAATCCGGTACGTTTTTGGAATTAATCACAATTTAAAATATGCACCCATCTGTATTATGATTTTGAAGTGGCGTGATCATAGAAGAAGTAAACCATAATTGGACAAACAACAGAATAAAAATCATGATACAAATGCATCATATTGATATTTTAAATTGTGATAAAACGGTCGATCAGGAATAGACATTTTTTTTTCTAATTGTCAAATTTTGATCGACTATTTTTGTCGCTTCTGGCTAACCAAAAGTGAGGAGAGTAGGCCAAATACGATAGGAAACGAACAAATTTTAAGGTTTATCGCCCACGCAGATTCAATCGAAAAAACCCTCTATAATTGTTTCGTTCAACGTTGCGAACTGTATTTTCTTTTCATTGATTTAAGTTGTAAATTATACGTCTATATTTATCCTGATATTACATTTAATTGATGACATTATGACAGAAAATGAGATTGATGTCCGTTGATATTAAAAGTCTAAATTGGTGGGGGGGATTGGCTCAAAACAAATTTTCAAAGAATTTGCCTCTCCCGTCCAACAAAGGAGACCAGTCCCTTTCTTGTGGTGAACAAACGATGGGAAAGTGAGAGGCCTCGGCCGGTGAGAGAGAGGAAGACTGATGCGGATGGCGGGGGAAAAAAGAACTCGGCCGAACAAAGGACTTCTCTTCCTGAGGTTTCGAAACACGAAACGCCAACGGCAAGTTCGGCAAGTTAAACAGGTTTTTTTCTTCTTCTCTCGCTTCTCCTGGGAATGAAAAACCCCGGTGAAAGACAAAAGAGTGGGTCTTCGATCTGCAAGTCCCAATTTGAGACTTTAGAATGGGGGAGAAAGGGCTCAATTTTGGCTCTGTATCTAATCTATGTTTAATATCCCTTTCTCGAACATTTCAACAAGCTTAAGCCCACCGCTGCTTTCCTCTTGTTCTTGGCCATTATAAGTTGAATCTTTGTCGGGCACGTCTGGCCGAGAAAAATCACTGTTGGGAACACAACACGACGGTTGAATTCTAAATTTGTGAAATCGTGAGAAAACCAACAAAAATTTATCGTATAGTAATGTGTAGGCAAGTAATACTTTTTCCTTTCTATTTTTGATGAACTTTGAAAGAACTATATTATTTGTAAGATTACACAAAAGGATATCCATTGTATTATTCAGCTTAAAATGAAAACAAACTGACAATTTATTTATAAATGTTCATTTTCATTTCCTTCAAATTATTTTTATATAGATGTTTTACATTTAAAATGTTTTACGTGTTATTCTTATTTAAGAAAGTTAAAGAGTGTCAGGAAGGGATAGAAAGAGATAATGGAAGAGGTCAGGCGTTGGCAGATAAGGATATATAGATAGTCACATAGACCGATAGGAAAAGATATATAGATAAAGGGAGTGAGAGAGAGAATAAATGAATATAGCTTTATTAGCAAATCGAGAGAGAGAGAGCAAGACAGCATCAGCTTCAGACAGACATTGATAGATAAGAATAGTGAGGCAGCTTGTGAGATAGAGAGATGGATGAAAGAGATGTAAGAAGAATAGGAGAAAGAAAGACTAAGATAAATATAGATAGAGGTATGTAATAGTTACTTACATACGTATAAAGTAGTTAAATACGGAGATAATGAGCAAGAGGTAACAAATATTTAAAGTCGATAATAGTGAGAGAGGGAGAACTAAGTCGGCAGAGTGTATCCGATAAAAAGAAACATTTAACTAGATACATAAAAAGATAGTCGACAACAAGAGTGATAGGAATTGAGCGATATTGCAAGATAAAAATAGGAGTGATAGGAATGGAAAAATAGTCTCGTAGATAGAGCAGGAGAGAGAAAGAATGTGTAACATGGATAGAACGAAACAACAGCATATTAGGAAATAGAACTGAGAAAAGTAGGCAGAATAAGTCAGATGAAAAGAAACATCTATAGATACAATTCCATAAATATAAGAGAAGATAAAGTGAGAAATAAAGATAAATAGGGAGAAGGGGAGATAGAGATAGATGATATAACCATTGAGGGAAAGAGTCACATACATAAAGGAAGAGATAGTTAGTGTTAGAGAGAAAAAGATAGATACAAGATAACATAGATACAAAATATAGAGCTAGATATATGATGTCATGGCTTTTCTGTATTATTTCAGTAATCGATGTACAAATTCTTTGTGCAATTCTGCTTAAAAATGTCAGTGCAGGATCCGGTGGTTAATAAATGATAGAAAATTACGTTCACTAAACAGATACGTTAATGACATAAATTTGTCAGATATGAAAATTGTGTTTTTAGTTACTTATAGTTTCCATAAAATAAATATAATATTTGTATCGGGTTGTCCGTTCCATTGGAGAAAGGGGATGCTTCCGCTCTCGTAACACCATTGTCTTTCTTTTACTGTTTGTTTTTCCAATTGAAACGCTTTTACTACTTGCCACGTTGAAGAAAGAAACATAATTTAACTAGAAATTTGAATTTTGGGATAACTTTATTTTTGATTATTACGGTTGGCTTGAGTTTTTTATTTAATTTATTTTTATTACTGGGGCTTAATATTCCAGGCCATGTAGATTCTCTTTTCAAAATTTCCTTATAATCTATCTTCAACATTTGACATGAAGAGATTTGTTTATTTCCTGTAATATAAGAGGGCCGAATGTCCAACTTCCCCATGGGCGGCATCAACGGAGGGGTTAGTCAAACCGTATTTTCTTCATATTATTCACAATTAAAAATTCATGCACTATTTTCTCGATTGGAAATCTGGACAGTAGCGTGGAGATTCCAGCTGGAGGACACCCAGCCATTCAGCCAAACCGGTCCCGAATTTGTTTTCTCTTTCCCGGGGTTTAATTCGTACTATTGTTAAATTTAAATTTGTATAAATTGTTTCTGATTTTCACCAACGTCGAATAAGGAAGTATACTCTGTTGCGACATTTTCTCAAAGTATGTTTATTGCTGCAGCCTAATTATATTAATTTTGAAATGTTTATCTTTTTATTACTTAAATGTTAAATATAATGGATTCATTGAAAAATAAGTTCTAGCACATTTATGCGAGCTAAACATTCTCTGCATGCCTATTGTAATTTTTTGTGCCCTGCAATTGTGTGCCCTGATAATATAAATATGCATTTTAGTCTTTTCCCATAATTAAATTGGCGACTGTACCGAAAATCCGTGAATGCTCCTTCTTTGTCCTATTTCCTTCAGAAAGTCTCCCTACTCAGATTTACACAATTCTGCCTATTTTGAGGCGTAATATGCGAGATTGAGATTTATCGAAATATCGATTTCGTTGTGCAGAAAACTGAGTTGTACATAATGTGAACCTAGTCTTTCTGGTATTGCAGTTTTGATTTTTCGGATACAGGTTTATATTGGAAAGTTGAATTTTATTTTGACCGTTCTCCAATATTGCATCCTCTGGTCCATTTATACTGCCAGAACGGATATCACTCGATCCAAGGCTTATCACCATAAATGTGCTAACCACTTTATAACATGTCCCAACGATCTCACATTCTAGTACAAATGCATCCGAAAAAGGTTTTTTTTCACAAAGAGGTAGGACGCTAAAAGTAGTTATGTTGAGAAGTTTTCTTGTCTGGGCTCGAACAAAGCGGTCGAGGGATTCCTCGGGCCCCAGGAGAAGGGAAGTGCATGAGTGCAACAAAAACAGATGGTCTCTCTTAAATATATGTTGGGTCCGGGGCAACATATTAGGGTACCTTGACGAGGGTTTCTTCGGAGGGGGCAAAAAAACCCTCGGGAATAATGGGGGCTCTGTGGCGAAGGGCACAAAGACTGGCTGGCTACCACCTGGAAGGATCCCTAACGGAATTTGTTCACTTTTCAGTCCAGACTTACCTGGCCTCCTCCTCCGAATGGGTTCTCGGCTGAGGAAATTGGGTTTCCACCCCCGAACGGGTCCGGGGGAAGCTGGGAAAGGTCGATCATTGTCGGCCTTGGATGATGTGTTGACCTCTCTCTTCTTACCTGGTCTCGACAAAGGATCCCCTTATCTCAAGAATTATACCACCTGGCCTCAGCCTTCTCTCACCTTTTTTCTTTTTTTTCCATCATGCCCGAGTGTTTTTTCCTCTCCTTTCGGGACTAGGATTTCTCCGCCTCACGCGCACCGGTCTCTTGTTTTATTGTTGTCTTGAAACAACAGCCTTCCGATCAGATTGTCTTGAGTATAATTCAGAGAAAGGACGTTTTGTTTATATATTATATCGGATTTGGCCGACGACGGGCGGACCCCTGACTCACCCATGACGTCATCATTCCAGACGGTTAAAACTGACGAATTGGCAATTTTATGAAGAAATTGCTTAGTTGTCTCATTCCCAGACTAAACTCTTAACAATTTCAGCGGCCCTGCGAACTTGCCAACCTTAGTTATTCCAGCAGCTCTTTGAAATCTTTCGCCCATATACCTCCAAACCAGTGCATTACCTCTCCCAAATGCCTTTCAAATTTCAAGAACCATTAAAGCTACCTACCCGAAAACCCTAAAAGTACTAACAGCCCGTTTGATCCTTCCGTCCTTTACCTTCTAGTACGACCCTATTTCCCCAGCAACACGAAAATCCTGACATCAACCACATCCACACTTTTTGCAACACTTAAAACGTTCAGTAGAAATAAAACCAAGTTTTTACCATTCATTTCTAGCCGAATACATTGAAATGGTAAATACCATCGAATTGGAGCTGGAATTTTTTTACCTGTTTTTTTTTGGGGGGGGGGGTCAGCAAGTTCCGTTTTAGGCGAAAAAGGTAAAATCCCGTTGGAAGGGAAAAAAAGGCTAACGGAACAGGCTATAAATTAGATTAACTGGTTAATTTTTCAACCTCTTTGCCTTAAGGCAGACGCAAGAAAGAATTTTGGAAAATAAAGCGTTGAACAGAACGTTTAGCTGAGCTTGATGCGTCTTGGTTTAGAGGGTCGAAAGCTTTATTTTTTAATGGACAACTAATTTCGCTCGTTTATTTATACAAACGATATGGTCTTAGTGTATTTTAAAGATTTCGGACAGTTTATATATAGCAGGAGTGTCGTGATGGAAGTTCATGTTGAATTTTTTAATTTCTCCAGACGAAGTATAAAGAATGAACATTTTTTGAACATGAACTGTTTCTCCTCTATGGTAGATTATCTTAAATCCTGGACACTTGAGTAGGAAAACGTATTGTATCAAAGATCCGCAATTGATGAGAACTTTATAGTCTGACCGTCTGGTTCGTTCAATCTCGCGTGTTGAAGCACGGATGGAATTCAAATAAGGGTTCTTTAAATATTTGGAAGTTCCAGCCTTCGCTAGTACGGGTTGTAAACCGGAAATAGGAATTTCAAAACCGGATGAATAGGCATTTTTTGGCCCTGTCAGCCCCTCTTGCTGGGTTCCACCGGCGTTCCACCAATTCTCAGCGTTTCAGCCTCATCCGGCTAATTTGCAGTTGCATTTATTCCGAATTGTACAAATGCCTGACCTTTTCATTCTAGCCGAGAAGAAATGTCTGGCCTGAAAGGAAAATAAAGAAAATGCCGATTGGCCGTAGTTCTATTTGCTGATCCGGCTAATTGCGATGCCTTTCGTCTATATAGTGTAGTAGAGATTTGGTGACTTACACTGTCTTAAATATACTCTTAAATAAATACCCCTCAAAGTTTGTATATATATTATTAATGCTTAAATTAATATGTTATTTAATGGAATTATGTGGAAAATTTACAAACGTAAGGTGAAAAAGACCTCATCTACATTAAAAATGAATTGTTGTATTGACAATTCAATATTAATTTTTGTGAAAACCCAACGGATTTTATGTATTTCTTTTTGAAAGTATTTTTAAATACATCGATCAATACATAATATCAGTGATTTGTATTATCCCAAAATGTTCCCAAGTCCAAAAAATGAAATAAAATGATTGGAGGTTTTCGTTTTTGTTTTCTGGGTATCCATTCAGACTGGACAAAAGGGTTTTTAAATGTATTTGTAAAGGGAGGAGGAGGGTAGATTTACTTTATAATAGTCTCCTATTAAACCCTTTTGTGAGAACGACCCCTTGGGGGTTTTCTTTTCCGTTGGCGGATTCAAACCGTTAAACTCTTCTACTTTTGAGACCTGTTTGGTTGATCGCACCACGGATCAATTTCAAATCGCCAAAAAACCCAACATCTAGACAAAATCAAAACGTTCCCACTAGAAAATTTAATAAAATTATTTCATAAAACAAAATACATGGTAAATCACATATCACGCACTCTCCAGCCGAAAATTCACCCTGGATAAGAACTGGAAAAATAAATGTAAAACGTAAAAACTGATAATGTTTTTAGGAAAGTAGCTATATTTAACAACCAATTTACATACATATATTATATACTGTTTAAGTTGTCCAATTTCGCTATTGGTTAATAAATATGTAATAAGTAAAAAAAAAAATTGATAAGATTAACTGAATTTGGCCTACATTCGAACGGAAAATGTACTAATAATAAGATTTGTAAAAAGATTAGAAATGAAAGGGAGTGAGAGATAGATAGATAGATAGATAGATAGAGAGAGAGAGAGAGAGAGAGAGATGCATAGAAAGTGAAAAGAAAATAACAGATACCCATAAATTAAGCTATTAAATAAAAATGGTACAGATGTCAGACTAAGAATGAAAATTAGAATGAGAATAGGAGTCGGTGAGTTAGTAATAGGCAAATAAGTTAGAAACAGAGATAGGGGGAGAATGAGTGAGTGAGAAAGAGAGAGATCTAATGAGTGAATGAATGAATTATCGAGTGAAAAGCTAATGAGTAAGTAATAAATAAATTATTAAACAAATATAATCAAATTGTAGGTAAAAATAATCGAACTTAAGATACAAAAATTGAACAAAACTGTCATTCTAATAGATGTCGTTATGTTAGATAATATTACTTTCTTGAACTTTAATAACTACAATAATTAACTGTATAGTTCCCTATGTATATTATATATAAATTTTCATAAGCCACTTCCCGTTGTTACAAACACTTTTTGTTATAAATATTGACTCGATTTGCAACAGTCAACACCATTTCGCTTTGAATGCATTAGGTTCAAATCTAAGCCCTGAATCGTTGAGGAATGCGGAGGGCGATTCGAAACATGATTGACATAAATTTTCTCGCTGCATTATAAAACGCAACTTTCGAATTACACAATTCTTCAACTCTCAGAACGCACGCCGAAAACTACCAAACAGTCCCAAACTAATAATAAAACCTCATCGACATCCGGAAATGTTTTGTTGATTTTATCGGAATGTAAGACATGGTCTTGTCCGTTTTCAGTGCTTGTAATTAATTTGAATTAATTTGCGCACTTTCTGTTAGACAAAGTGAAAAGGTAAACTGTGTAATGAGGCACAGCGAGATCGGACTTACCCAAGGGCACAATTTCCAGACCTAGTAGTAGTGGGTTCGGTTTTGCATATTAATTAGTCAGCACAACCTTCAATATTACTGAAAAATTTTTCCCGTCTGCAGAATCCCCTTGACACAAAGCGGTGCTTTTCCTGTGAGGACGGAGGAAAGCCGCAAGGCCGGAGAGAGGGAAAACGAGATTTCCATCCGACTTTTCCAGATGAGCGGGCTCAAGGTGCTGACACAGTTCAGAGACCTCGGATTGATACATTTTCACCTGGAAAATTGTAGACGGTTATCTCACTCGAAGCGGGTGTGCTTTTATCCTCGGAACTTGCATAAATTCTCTTAGGTTACTAAATGAATCTCCTTGACTGCTTATCGATCAGATCTGTTTTTCCTGTTTTTTTAAGTTACTAAAATGTTTAGGTTGAAAGTTGCCGTAATATGCTCTGGGTTTGTCGGGGCTACCCCGAGGGTCTTTATTTACCTAGCACCCAAAGCTCCTATCGCTGTTTGAATTAGGAATGTACTAATCCACATTAGCCAACCTTATAAATTAATAATCTTAGTGTCCAAAGATTATCAAATGCAACTAAAGTTTGTAAGCGTAATGAATATTCATAATTAACGAAATATATCATACAGATATTTAAAGAACTGTGGGTTCCACTGTACTGTAATTATTTGGAGGCGTTGGTAGCTGTTGTTACAAATTGTAATAAAACAAAAATCAATTTCGAAAGAAGCATTATATCTAATAAAATAATCAAATAAATAAACTTTGCATTGTCTCTTTTGAAGATATAAATTACGAAACAGTCTCAAAAAGACATCATTGAAAATATCAGATAATTAAAGAGGTTTTTGTTAATTTCGTTTCGCAATAAATATTTCATAATTTCCTTTTAAACTAAAACAAATCTTAGGATATTTGATCGCAAGATTAAGTGTTGGGTTTTTGAAATTATTATCATAAATTATACTTGCCCTCGTATTTTTAATTTGTTAACAAGTACAACATAAACATATTGTAATCATATAAATTTAAAAAAAGATACAATTGCATACGAATAAAATATGTATTAGGTTTTAAAATAAGTAAGACGAAATAAATCCGAAGGTTTTTTTAATAAAACAATACATATGATTCTACAAATTCTACCAATTGACAAGAAAAGTTGTTGGATTGTAAAGCTTTTACATTGGATTCGTGATTTTTTGAATAATGTTTTTCCGAGAGTTATTTCATGTTTTCATATGTATAGTTTTCATATTTTTTCATAGTTCATTATTTTTATAGTAAAGTTATTTCAGTACAAACAAAATATTCGCGACTTGCATAAACAACTGAAGAATTCTGCTTTCAATGTTTTGAATTTCTTCTGGTTGAATTAACGAGATATCTTGTTCGTTTTTTCCAGTAAACAATTGATCTTTTTATTAAACTGATTTTACAACGATTTTATTGTCCCGAAAAAAGGCTATCAGAAATTTTTGTGATAAATATTTTTTAAATGTACCGTTTCAGTTTGTTGTATTTTTTTATTACATTTGGATTACCTTTGATATTTTAGATAGAAAAGCTCGCTTATATGTTATTCTATAATGACACATTTTCGGACAGATTTGTTCATCCAACACAAACAGTTCAGTAATTCCATACCGGGGCCCCATTCGGAAAACAAACTACCGGTTGTTCACCCTGGGTCGAAATCGATCCGTTGACGTCATTTCTCTCCTCGATCACGCAAATACCTTTTCCAGCTTAGGTTCCAGATTTTTCTGCCGTTGCTTTATGGAAATGAAAACCGGTTGAAAATACCTTTAAAACAAAATGAGACAACAGCCGGATAATCATTCTTACCGAAGTGGAAAAGCTCATTATCCAGGCTTAAAATGGGGTTGGGAATGATTTTTTCCCGGCTTTAATCCAGGAATTGATTGGGTCGGCACGATTCGAATCGGTTTTCCTTTCTAAGTTTCAGTTCCTTTCGCCGAACGTCATTTTGGTCAACTTCCTGAAATTAAAAACCGACTGAAAGATCCCCCACTCCCGAATTCTTATCTCGTTTGGGTCTCTTATCGTTAAGTGTTTTTTTATTTTTACATTAGTTTTGATAAAATAAATTATAATGACCACTGACAACAATACAAATAGAAATTTGAAATTATCTTAGAATACTTTGTGGGCTTTCTGCTCTAAATTAGTGAAAACGTCGTCAACAGAAAGCATCCCTTTCAGTATTCTTGGTTATTTATGATTAAAAAGAAATTGTGGAATTTCCTGTGGCGGTATACAGTCAGGGTTATCTACAGGAAGAGGGGCCAAAACAAACCCGTCATTGGGAATAACGAAATTTGATAAATTATTCTTTTCTTTCAGAAAAGAATTCCTTTGAGAATCGTTGACAGTGTGAAGTTTTTGTAAATCGTTATTTTAGATAAATTTTTATTTTGCTTATGGCAGTATACAAGGTGGAAGGAGTGATTCAATCAGAGATGCCAGGGAGATGCAGCACCAAACTGTCATTGCAGAATTTGTTTTTAAATTGTTTTTAAACTGTCTAATTTATCCCAGCAATTATTTCGGCCCATTGTCGTCGTTAAAATTTTATTAAATAAAGATTTATTCGGGTGGTATGCAGGGTAAAAGGGCAAGCAGTCATGGTTAAAAGCAGGGTGAAGCACCAAAAGAAACCAGCCATTGAAAATGGCGAAAAGATAATACCTTCTGAAAGATTAAAATTGAAAATTCTTATGGCGGTTGGTGTGGTCGTCAAGGGTTTAAGCAGGATAAGCGCCAACACTAACCTACCACCGAATCTTGATTGTGTACTATTACAAATAATTATTTGAGAAAAAAGGTTTATTAATCCCAGGCCTTGAAGATAATATCAATGAAGATCGAAACGCTGGCACGATAAAGAAAATGTTTTTCTGATACTTGCATCATACCAGACCGCATCTCACGATATCTGACTAATTAGCAGAATAGAGTAAAGACAAAGTGCCATAGTACAAAAATAATGTTATTAATAAGTAACTAGTATTATATTAGACTTATTACATACAATACAGAACCATAATCATTATCATTTTATAGTTGGTCCACCTTTTCGCGCTGCATAGTTCACTTCAACTGTGCCAAACCCGTCAGAAATAAGTTTTGTATAGCCAGATTCATTAGTGACTTGTTCTTTAAAAATTTCTATCTTGCTTCGTTTGAAAGCTGCAAGTTGTCCCACAGAATTTTTGCGCATTCGGTAGACAGCGAGACTGATCTCATCCCCCCCACCATAATGAAGATAACATAACGCCAGTTGGCAGGACAGCCCGCCGAGAACCACTGTATATAAATAGGAACGACAGTCCTTGGCCGCAAACATTTATCAGTTATGAAAAATTTATACGAGACCCGTGTAACAAGATGTCACGACATTGGAACAATCAGGTCAAATCGATGATTTATTTAAGGGGTTGTCAAATAAATCAAGGGAACTATCAACGTATTTTCGTATGTAGGTTTTTCAGATTTATTATTTATTGATGCATTTTTGATTAATTGAAATTGGGTTTCAAATTTTATGATTGTTGCTTTTTGATATCTTTCTATAATTTTTCTTATATTTATTTTATTTTCGTGAAATATTAAAACGCTGCCTTGTCTTTTTGTTTCAGGTATGGACTACATCGTTCACATCGTCAAAGCAATGAGTTAAGGTTTGCTGCTAGGTAAGCTTTTAAAGTTATGAATGCGTAGGGTTTTTTAAAAATTCAGAACATGTGGAAAAAATAGATTTAGGTTCTTTTTCAATAAATATTTTTAAAAAGCAGATATTTCGTCCGAATATTTCGATTTCGATACATGTTTTGCATCAGATGGTTTTCCCTGCGGCGTGGGGATTTCTCGGGTTTTAAAGATTTATTTACGCGTCTGCGATCTTCGGACTTTAATGCCATGGTAATGCTGTTCGCACAACGGCATGTTTACGTTCAATAGTACCCGGTTATCAATCTGACTAGACCCACGTCAAAAGGATTCGGGATGAGTGGCAGCAACAATAGTGTGGAAGTGATAAGGTAAAATTTACAATTTTGAATTGTCCTTAACTCACTCAATCTTTTTTCTCTATTTTTCTAACAGAGGAGTGGAGATTTGTTTCCAACGCGTGCTTATTGCAATTTTTAAAACCTTCACTTTTTTCACTGTGTTATGTTCATTAATTTTGTTTTATTTTGACCCGTGTTATAACATACGGTTAAAAAAAATGGATGTTTAAGAATTTAATGTGGAACTTAATCTGACTTTCAGACACCATATCCGGAGCGGTTTTTCTGCCTGTCTTATCATATATGTATAAGCTAAACTTTTATAATAAATTGTGTTTTTATAATTGACAACACACACTGAATGTTATTCTCAATGTTATTTCAAGCTAGATTTAAATCAGAACTCAATTCCAAAAATGCACTGGAACAAAGTTAAACCTACTAAGTTTTTAAACTATATTAGGTTTTTATTACTTATTTCCTTTTTCTGCTTGAAATCGGAAGATTAGAAAATAAATAGTTTCCAATAATTTTATCGACGTTCTAGAAAAAATGTACATAGTTTTAATCTTATTCGGCTCGGAGATATCGAACCGTGCCCAACCTTTGGATCAGAATAATAGGAAAAGTACGGTTTCTATCATTTCATAGGGGTTTTATCTGTTCTATTGTTTGGTTTTTCTTTCAATATTGTATGTGAACTGGTCGACGAAACCTGTCTGTTCTGTTTGTTTCTTGAAAATCCCATTAATGTTGGGTAAAATGCCTCTATTTTATAGAGATATGCGCTTTCTGTGAGTAGAGAAAAACATATTTATCACTGTTTGCTTATAAATCTTAAGAAATCTTCTGTACATTGTCAAACTTGATAAGAAAAAAATTAAATATATGTGAAATACTAATCTCATGGAATTGGGATCAGGGAGTTAAATGACGTGGCAAGTATCTTAATTGTGCATAATTACATAATATTTTTCAATGTAGAGTTGAAACCTGATTCATAGGGAATCACGACGTTTCTATGGAAGTTCTCGGAATTGATATGGCTGAACCGGATCAACCCTGATATATTTGCAATATGTTCCCTTTCCCTCGGCGTTTCCACAAGCTTAGAAATTGTTACGAATCAAATTTTCCGAAAATCTTCGAAACAATGGGTCGAATCGGCGTCCCCCCCCCGGCTGTTTCCAGGCGGCAGAAAATCTTTATTCCACGTCCCCTGTCTTCACAAAGTCTTCCCAGTCAAAAGCTCATCGTTCAAAAGGATTTCCCCACTCCCGAATTCTTCCCACAGGAACGAGGCATCGAATTCTTTTGTCTCCCGGACTCCGACAAACGAATAATAAACAATGGGTATGGAGGCATTGTTCATTGTTTAAACCGCGGATGGCAGCTCTCCCATTACAACTAACCTTCCAACTCTGGTTTTTGACTTCGTAACTTTCAAATTTATTTCCTCAAACCACTTAAAAACAAACGTTATTTTTTTGACAAAGAATTAATTCACTCGGACCATCTCTAAAAAAACTCATTTCCTTGAAACACTTCCTGTCTTAGTAAAAGATCTAATTTTGATACAAAATTTAAATGCTTGGCTTGATTCAAACATGATTGTTACCTTTCTCTCCTAATATTTCAAACTCAAACCTAGTACCTTGGGAAATTTACTTGTTCCTAGTAATATTCCCAGCTATAAGATGGCGAGAAGACAACCTGACGGACAAAAAGAGCGAAGATAGGCAGACATAAATATTCGAAAACGACTGAACTTCAAATATAGTTCAAGCAGAATATTACAGTTATGTACAAAACTTTTTCACTATTTAAATTTCGAATGGCTTTTATTGAAAAAAATTGTCGTTAAGCTTTCAGTATTGAGAATTAAGTCACACTGTAACATGTACAGGTTAGCGTTTATTCTATTCATCCCGAGGCCTGTTTTTCATCAATTTATCCTAAGCGAAATCTATACTCTTTACTGCTTTTTTAGTATGGTTTTATCAGAGATAGCGAACATGGCCTAAATTGTATTAATTTTTTATCATCCCATACGGTCGTCTAATCTTTCAGGTAATGGTAAATGTCGCTTTTTAAAACATTGTAAGAATATGCAATACTTAAAACGATTTGCAACGCTTGAAAACGATGTGTTGTGTAGTTTTTGGAGAAAGTGAACAAATGTCGTGGCGTGAAAATGGTCAATTATGCAACGTGCTTTCTTTTACATCATGAAGCGTATGCCATTGTGGTTTAGGTTGCTGTGCCAAAAAATCTTGAAAATTTTGTTTTACCAAAAATAACCTTATCGGAGTTTGAAAAGTTTTAGAAAGGCTTTTTCCTCCGTCTCTCCCTTCTGTCCGTGAAAAAAGGAGGTAATTCTCTGTGAACGTTCCCGAGTATTGTTCTCCGGGTCACATTGTTCGTTACTGAGTTTCCGACAGTGTATGACGTTGCGCAACGGCTTGTATGACGTTGGCTTCCCCGTGAGTCGCTCAGGGGAAGGAAATCCCGATCGACCTGAGAAACAGGCCGGCCTTAAAAGAACAGGGAAAAAGGACTCGTTCTCAGAGATGTCAAAAACAGCTATGGGCCCATGCTGATTACCATTGTGAGATATGCTTCGTTGGCCTCCCCTGATCCTGAGGATGGTAAATTCGGAAATTCCGACATTTTACAGTTTGCTTCATGAGAAGTATCAAAAAAGGATTTAGCCTTTTCCCAGAAATGTTGCCCTATAATTATTTTATAGTTGCATTTACAATACAAAATCACACTGACTCGCTAACTATATATTTAAACACACTGACTCAAGTCACTATCCCATTCACTTAATTAAATAACTCACTGATTTACTAACCAGCATGCGCCATTACGTATTTACTTATTACGTTTTTCCGTTGCTCCTTCTGGCATCAACTTTCTTTACTCCACACCAACTTACGAAATCCCCCCTAATATATTACACCCTAATTCAATCAATTATTCGTGTTTTCTGTTACTCCATAATTTAAAATTAAATCACTCCCTAACTTCCTCTATCGCTCCCTAATTCACTGACTCACTCTTTCTCTTAGTCCCTAGTTCACGAAATAATTTCCACCATCACTTCTTCTATTACTCCCTAATACAATCACACTCTCATTTCTGTTCCTCTCTAACTCACGAAATCACTCACTCCCAAATACGTTTTCTTTCTTCCTATGATACTCCACAATCCAAGTAGTTCACGTTTTCTGTCACTCCCTAATTTAATCAATCACATAATTTCTACTCACGAAATCACCCTCTCCTTGATTTCCTTCGTTACTCCTTAATTTAGTTTCCCACTTACTCCCTAATTCATTCAACCAATATTAATTCACGAAATCAATCATTACCTAACAAGGGAAATCACTCCCTATTCATTACTCACTTCTTCTGTTATTCCTTAGCTTGTGAAGTCACCCATTGTTTAATTTTTTTCTGTATTCCTTAACTCCCAGGACTCCCCCCCTAGCTCACTCATCACCAATTCCCGATCAATCACTTCTTTTACAACCTAGTTCAAAAAAAACAATCACTCCCTGTATTCTAATTTCACGCTCAAATTTACTTAGTCATTATTTCACGAAATCCCTTCAGACTCATTGTCGCACTCTCTACTAATCTACGTTTTTACTCCTTGATTCGCAATTCAATTCACAAAATTTCTCATTCACCAGTGATTCATTTTTTGACTCATTCATGTACTCATTGTAAATTCCTTGGTTTTCACATAACTCCCAGAAAAATATTTCAAAAATAAAGATATTTCATTAACATTTGCTGTGTATCAGTAAAACTGTAAACCGTTAATATCAAACTTTTTGTACTTTTCCTAACAATAGATATTTACCGATAATTTAGTTTATATCATTCATTCTATCTTTACTTAATTTCTTTCTTTTAATATATTTCTTTAGGGAATTGTTGATATAGTTGGGTTTTATCATCTTAGCTCCGTATGTTAAACGTGGAGATAGTCGACGTTTTTTCGTTGTTTCTAAAACATTTAAGATCGCCTTTTTTCTTTAGCGGCGCACCCGGGCGATATCTTATCACCGATCCTGGCTCTTTTTCTGTATTCACTTCTCAGAAAGGTCTTTCACCCCACTCGACTCACAGATACAGCTCCCTCCGAGTTGACCGAACCTCCTGAGCACGTGGGTTGGGTGCACGATTGCAAGTTTTTAGGGCAGGAAGGGGCCGCCGAGTGCTGAGTGCTAAACCGTTGCCCCGGCAACCCCAACCCCTTGTTCAACATTGATCCGGGAGCCCTCCCCTTAAAACTTCCCACCATTGTGTTTTTCTTTTCAGAGCCGACAGTGAAAATTTTAAACTGGAAATTTCGCCAGGCCCGATGCGTTGACGCCGGACGGATTGGTCCCCACTCGGGTGAAATCCTTGTCTATGTATGCAGTATACAGTATGTGTATACAGCGAACATATACGGACCCAAAGGTGCAACTCGTTGTTTTTACACACTTAGTTGTTAATTCTTGCCCATTATTTTTAATCCTATAAATTACTCATTTGGATATAAATAATTTGCATATTCAAAGAAGTGCACTGTCCGTATAAGAACTTTCCGGTTGAAATGATAGACGCTGATTGTTTTCCCCCGTTTTTTCTCGTTTCTTTATGTTTATATTCACAATGTTTTCTGTTTCTTGCAATCTTAAATGAGGAACTGCTACAACATTAATCAACAACAGTAGTAAGCGGAACGAAGAAAGTGATCAATGACAATGCAGCAAGTTAGGTTTGAGTGATAAAATCTTCTTCATAGGTCACATGGAGCAAAACAGTTTTCGAGCTGTGGCGAACTTTCAATTGTTTTTTTAATAAATAAGTCCTGATGATAGTGGAATGCTCCGTGGCCAATGAAGTAGAAGTTTTTTTCGTTTATTTTGATACTCAATAATCTCAACCCAGGTACTTCGTCAATGAGACAAACATTATTATGTAACATTTTTAAGCATCTAAATATGGAACTTAATTTTTAAATAATGGCATCCATTCAAAAAAAGGCTACATTGTGATTCATTACGTTAAACAACACTCATGTATTTTATTACTTAACAATCTATATACCTAAGCGGTAGCAATTTTTCATGGAGCAATTAATGTCGCAAAGCTGTGATTTTATTGATTCTCACCCAGACCTAATAATTGTAATTTACACTCCCAATTAATTCAAACAAGGAAAACATTACGCAACACAATTAAGGAGTGACCGCCTTGCCTGGCCCATATAGGAGAGGAGGAAGGCTATCAACTTTTCCCTTCGGCGTTTCTTCCTCTGAATAATTTCCACCAGTCCGGGCGAATTTCCGGGGGTACAAGCCCGGCGATAATAGAACATGTCGTCCACATTTACTTTATACAGGACAGACAACCGCGGAGGATGTTGAACGTGATTCTCTATAAGGATGATTCATCAAGTGAAATAAGCTTAGGAAACAATAATTATTATTGTTTTTTTATTTAAAGATCAGATTGATTAATAATTGTGAGATAGTTCCCGTCTTCTTTCTTCAGGTCTTGAATCAAACATAAAAATTATTTAATAACAGTACTAATTTCTCTTCACTATTGGGCAATGGTGGTGAATTTTTAAACCACTTTTGTAAATATTTGTTCCTTAATGGCGAATAAGCTGAGCAATCAATTATTGAATTGATTAAAAAATAATTATTTTAAAGATTGAACAATCTTTATGTTGGTCCGCTTGACCAATTAATATTAATATAATTAATGTTTTCAGTTGGGATTAAAAAAGCCAGTGGCGCTAGCAAGATTCGAACTCACGGCTAAATACGCTGCTGCTCTGCCACTTGGGCTAACGTGACCTCGATCCACTCGTACACTAACTTCCCTTTTTATGATTAAACATGACGGTCGCGGCTTTCGTAGCTGTAACGGTGAAGGTGACACAACGTTCATCACTGTAAGATCCCTGGGTTCGAATCAAGCGACCCTGGATTTTTCAGATAATCTCGTATCAAATCACCCCTGTTAATTTTTTTCTGCATATTTTATTACAAATATACATTTATTAATACTGTGTGTCCGCTTTAGATGGCACGGTTAAATTTCACTTGAACCAATGACGCCTATTAAAAAAAAGTATATATTTTAATATTTTTTGTGTAGTTTTAAATTTTTACCTCTTTTGGAGAAAACGTATGCAAAGCACCTTATAAGTAATTTTGAACGGAAAATTTTATTCCAATATCAAAAGTTCAAATTAATGTTTAAATTTAGCCTACCACCAAGGTAATAATTATTAGGGAAAACGTAAAAAGTATCTTCATTCACTTTTTATCAGAATTTCTTTTTCGGTTTGCCATGTGTTACATGTTCGTAGCCAGCTGTTGGCGGTTTAATAGGTGAAATTGAATTTTTTCCCCTGATTAATATCGTTGAAGAAGTCATAAGCAGGCCCAACTACGAATCTACCCCCGATGTAAAATTGCACTTTAATCAAGTACCGGACCTGCGTGTTGCCCACAAAAACTGTTTATCCTTTTGTATTTTACGATATACGACCTCTCACTGCTCTTTGGTAATGTGAAAGCTCGGTACCCGGGCTCAAAGTTGGGCAATTGGGGTTTCACTTCATTGTCTCTTTCCCTCTCCCTTTCACTCCCCGAAGCATTACGACGGCCACGACTCCCGAGGGAATAATTAAAGTGTAAATAAAGATCTGCTCAAAATTTCGGCGCGTGTCAATTTTCTTTGTGGGCCGGGTTTCGTTTCGATTTGGACAACGGTTGGGCAATCGGCAATTGTCGCCTAATTTTATCGTACAACAATGGAGGCATTAAGGGATTCTGAAACAATGGTTACCGATTTGGCCGATTCCGAACGTCTATCTGCACGGTTTTTTTCTCTCTTGGCCCCCTCCGGACTTGAACGATTTGTGTTTCCCATTTTCGAAAGCCCCTTGCGCAAAGTGCGCCCACTCGCAGGGCCACTTGGTGCTTCGCCCGTCTTCAGGAGAATTCGACAAAGGCGATATTTCGAGTTCAAGGAGGGAAACGCGTTCTCAAAACCCAGTTTTACGCGAATGAAAAGTCACGATTTGTCCATTGAGAAACCCAATCGATTTTAACGACCCTGCCTGGAAAAAAATCAAAGCTGATAAGGAATCTCCACTTTCGAACATAAAACGCTTTTTCTCTCTAGTTACTCACAATGAAATCTCATTTTAAACTGATAGTATTGTGCCTTTGTATGTTCTGGTCTTTTGTTGTTTCTGGAGAAACAATTGCTATAGACAATCTCAAACTTAAATTTTGATGAAGCAATGAAAAACGTATTAAAAAACGACTCGTTTTTGAATTCTAATAGCTTTTGATTAGCCTGTAGGGTTGAGATGAACGAGAAAAACATAGAAACAATTAGATAAACTGATTGGATTCTTTAGTTTTCGTCAATTTAATAACTATTTTCCAAACCGTTAGTCGATTTCTAATTACCAAAATTAATTTCATTTTAATGTCCAATATTTTTTTAAATTGATCTCATTCTTGCTGATTTCATGGCTAGTCAGGCCGACGTGAATTTTCGTTTTGTAACACGATTCGGTGGATTTTTCTCCGGCCGGAATATTTCTGTAAGAATTGGGCAATAGTTGTAACAAGGGCAAACTCTCAACCACGTCGTTTATGTGGTCGTTATTCTCTTTTTTTTCATGACACCTTTCCATTGTTAAGATAGAAATCTGTCTGTAATTTCGAAAAAACCACAATATATAAACAGTTTCATTGGTTCCCCAAAATTACAAGTTGTGTCTTCGGCAGCGTTATGACTTTTGTACGTTATAAAAAATGCGGGCTGTTCACAGTATTAATCTTCGCCGAGAAAAATCACAGGGTTAAAAGTTAGCCGATAAATTACTTGTGTTTGTTGTATTTATCAAAGTAAGTTCTGTTCTATTGGGAAAAGATTGATTTAACCCAGATCACTTAGAGAAACCGAGTACTTCCACTCACCATTGAGTATAGTGAAAAAAGGCAATAATCGTAAACCAAACTTGCCAAGTTTTACTCGCGAAATAATAAGGCTGAATCCGAGGAGATCCCCTTCTTTTCGCATGTGGCCGCATCGCTCAGCTGACGGGGCTAGTCCACTAGTGTGTCAAGGTGCTTCGGGGAGGGCGTTACATCACAACCGACGGTCGTCACACGTGTCGCTACTTTCTACCCAGTACAATACCAGCCAACAGGCTTGAAAGGTAGACGTAAAAGTAAAGACATTGCGGAGAATTGTGCTCCAACTATACAAGGACTTGTCAGAACTGAGATATCAAGTATGCAAAGTAAACCAAAATAGGGCATCTATTAACCAAGATGGACACAGCCTTGGAATTTAAAGGAAAACTGTTTATCTGACTTGGTACAATAGGAGAGGGCGCTCTGCAGATTTGGCCATCAGCTTATATGCTTATCTAATGGATTATTCTATCATATCTGACTTCTAACCTCGGAGAATGTTTCAAATGCTCCGAATTCATGACTAGGCGGTAGACCACTTTAGTCTGCATTCCGGTCTAATAGCCTCATTGACACCTAAACATATGACGCAAAGACAAAGAGAAGGAAACGTATAACCAGATAATTTCTCTTGGGCGATTAAAAAAAGATTGGAATGGAAAGGAAAATACAATTGACAACCCACTAAATCATTTTGAAAAAATTTTCAAACAAAAAGCAATTTTAGAGGTTTTATTTAAAAACCTTCATTATAAAATGATTTTGATTACTTTTGCGATTCGTCTTCGTTAATAGTTTACTGAAAACCTTTATTCAGGCGGCAGAATCGATTTTTACACAGAAGGAATAGTTTAGCTTTTCCTCCCACTTGCTGTAAATTATAGTTCTACTCGCAGATTTAATACAAAAAGTGATTTTTTAACTTTAGGATTGTCCAGTTATTTACATTTATTGAAAATAGAAAGTTTTTTCTATTTTGTTTAAACGTCTGGCTAAGAAATTATCATTATTTTTTATAACAATGTAGTAGACTTTACAAACCTTGGTCGTGAAAATTTTATTACTAAAAACATTTATATATTATTTATTTTTTATGAACGTTTAACCGAATGGAATATTATCTTTAAAATACATTTCATATCTCTTTAAATATACATGAAAAATCAGCTCCTCATTCCTATGCAAATTTACAACACTGACAAACTACTGAAGGTGGTGAAATACCAAAACGCAAACGTAAGTTGGTTAGCCGGTGAGACTGTGCTACGAGAGTTGGCATTTTGGGATTAAAACGTTAACCCAAAGCGTAAAATGTTAAATGGCCAAAACAGTCGGATTTGCTGCGGTTTTGTTTATAAAACTGTCAGATTTGGTCTCCTCATTTTCCTGGATTGGCCTCGGATAAAATTAGTGGTTAGGCCGAAATCGTCGACGACTGGGGCACGTGATATTTCAGCCGGTGAAATGGAAAGAAACGGCTACGCCCACGGAACAAAAACAAAAAGCGCTTAACCTTTAGACGACGGGTTGGTTATTATTTCAACGCTTTATTGGGTTTCTGACGTTTGTTTATTTTTCATTTTGTTTTCTTAAAAACAAAACAACAACCGGGCACCGATTCCTTTTGTTCTCAGCCCACAAGATTGTTCCTTTGTCCTGGTTTTCTAGAATCGAATCCTTTGAGAAGCGGCGTCTGTTGGATAAAAACATTCGTTTTATCGGTAAATTTCTTCTGAATGGCATCTGGTTTGATTATGAAGGCCAAAACATACAAGAGGGTAAAAAGAAACGCGATAACGTGATAAGCTACTAAAAATTAAAAATATGTCTGCTATTTGAAAGGCTTTTTATCTCCCTTGACAACTGGCACAAAAGAGCAAAACTTATTTTTATTCTTCCGTCTTCGTTTTTGTTTTTTAATAGATAACAAATTTTCTGATGATCGGGTCTGCCTATCCGCCCGATTTGGTATTTATATGTTATGGTATTTGGCCACCTCAACTAAGGTCAGAGTTTATATATATATATATATATATATATATATATATATATATACATATACATATACGTAGGTTGTGGCGAGAAACCTCGTCTTCCATCTTATGCGTATTTTTCACCTCACCTTAAAACCTTCGATTTCGCACGTAATATTAAATACCGAATCACGCCCAACTAAATCGACGGCACGGCACCATCCCGGAAACAGTCAACATGTTGATTTTTCACTACAGAGACCCTGAAGTATAAATTCATTTTGTCTTTAATTTGATCCTTAGATTTTTTCTTTTCAAATTTGGAAAATATTTACTTTACTACGTAAATTGTCCAGGAAACAGAATTATTTGCTCATACCTCTTGGAATATACCTAAAAGATCATCATTCCTATCCGAATTTGGCGGCTTTGCCCTACTTCTAAGCCTGAAAAACTACTAAAGATGGCGAACGTATCTTAACAGATCAACTCAGAAAGACTAGGACTATATATGTTCCCTAGAACAGAGCTTTTGTTGCGATATCTTGAAATATACCTTAAAAATGTAGTCCTGTGGATACAACATGCTTTCTATACCAATTTCGCGGTTTCGCCCTACTTCCGATCCTGATAAACTAATCAGGTTGAATAAAAAAATGGTTGTAATAGGCCAAATAAACAAGATTAGGACTGTTACATGATCTTAGAAATAGATGTTTTTGTTCAGATCTCAAGGAATGAATACACATGAAAATTAAACTTTCCCATGGATCCATGGATAGATACAGTATCCTTCGTATGCGAATATTGCGGCTTCGCCCTACTTATATAACCCTGCCTGACTACAAAACGATTGGGCAATACCAAACTTCCTAACTGACCAAATAAGAAGACTAGGATTATCACATTATTGTACAAATATCAGTTGGGTGTAGTCTGTATGTCATATTTCTGTGTAGGGAAAAATCGATGTCGATTTTATAAAGAAAGTAATTTCGAAAAGAACTCTGAAATTATAAAAGTTTATTTTATTTTTACTGCAGTCCGTATCACATTAAGTGGGAGTACAGTGAAGAGACGACAAATGACCAGACATCAATCAAATTTTCTAATAAATTTTTTCCCTTTTTTTTAAATTATTCTACTGTAACTATGCTATTTTCTTTGGGATCACTTTTTCATTGTTTTAAAAAAAATTACGTTTAATTTTAAAACTTTTTATGAATAATTTGAGTCGAGTTCAAGAGACTTCAAGGCCATCCTAGTAGTTTTTATTTATTTCTCCCGTTGAGAAATTTAAGTGAAATTGAAAGTCCAGGGTGTAGTCATTCTTTCTTTATGTACTCCCTATGATGATATGACTCAAAGGAAACGCATTGGTAGGATTGTATGTGCAAAGTTATAATAAAAGATTGTCCTATTTACTCAATCAAGAATTTAATCATAAATTTTGAATCTTGAAATGTGGTTTTCTATACAATATATTCACATTGTTTCGTTCGTTAATAATCTGATGAAAGGGTGTTTATAATAAATAATTTTTTAGTTCCTTGTTTATACTGTTATCATTTTATAATAAGTCTTTATTGTGTGTTGTTTTTTCTATTCTAAACGTGTGAATTGATAAACTAGAATGTTAATTATGTTCTTAAACGTCCTTTGTAGGATTGTGCGTTGATGTCTTCATCAGGAACTGTTTCTTTGAAGTTTGCTTTTTTTCTGTTTTTTAAGTAACGGCCTACTAATCTATGTTAATTATTCGTTATTTCGTTTGTATCTGTTAATTTTGCCTGAATAATTTATAAAAAGTTTGGGTAGAATGATGTAAGGTGGATTTATTCGATATCCTCGTTTTTATCTTAACGACCGAGAACATTTGGCATTCAGGGGCGACCTTTCTGTCCACAGATCCCCGAATATTATTGCGGTAAGCAGTTGCGAACGTAAAAAATAATAATGATCCGAAGAAGTGGGTTTTCCCCTTTTGGGGACCTTTTTAAAATTGCTCAACTCGTTCGCGCGCGATAAGATTGGTTCAAACGGGATTGATATTGTTGACGATCACGCAGAAGGCGACCTTTGCGTTCGATCGAGCCCATTCAAAAATCGCTCTCCTCGGCTGAAATTGAAGGACGCCGCGGCCCGAAGATCAGCACCTTTTAAATCGTTATATGTCACAAATAGTGTAGGACGTTTAACCTTTTTCTCCTTCTTCGACTTCCAGTCGAAATCCCTTTCACTCCGGTTCCGTCGTTCGAGGCAATTGCAGCTCAGTCACGTCGGAAAGCACTATAATTCTAGTTCGTAGTGCGTAGTGCGGCAGCACGCTTTTATCGATCCAGTGACTCATTCCGCCGGGGGCCGGCCGTGCTGAACCCTCCGGCTAGGGGTCCCTCACAATACCGGAGGGGCGGACTGTGTAATAAAACACTTCAAATACAAAACGAGTTTTTATTTTTTACTATTATGCCGACTCTCTTTCGGGGTCGCTCCTCTCTCCAAACCCTTTTAATTATAATATATTTTGATGACGAATTGCTCCAAAGGGTGAACGGGAAATTTTCTACGAGTAGAATTCATTTACAGTGTGATGTCGATCCATTGTTGTGTGAATTGAATTCAAAAAAAGACCTTTCATATACTCACAGTGATAGAATACATTTGTATGGACACAGATAAATTCGTTTGATATGGTTAAAATGCCTTTTTAGAACTGCTACTCTCTGATCAAATAGGCGTTCCACCTGTTTTGTTAAACTTTTTCATGGGATCTGCAGGATGACAAAAACGTAGTTTGGTAATTTCAATTTTAGTAAGTCATGCGCATACAGCTTTTGGCTACCTTCAGACATATATCGACTAACAAACAAAAATAGCCCAAGTATTGGCTGACAAATATAGTCGGAACAACCAAATTTGTCGTATTTTAATATCCTACTTAGCTTTATTTTTTTTATTGAACTTTTAGCCCCTTAAATAGAATTTACCTTGGATGTCTGCAGGGTGAAGAACCTATAATTTTTGTTATCCCCGCAGCTTCGATATAGTTACTGGATTGGGTTTTTATCCTTTGAATTAGTTTCTTTTGTCGGATTTCGTCGATCAGGGATCCATAAGGTTTTTAACTTCAGTCACTAGGGTGATGAGCTTGGACGAATTTTTGAACTTTTGATTTTCACTTGGTTGTTATGTTAGGCGTATTTCAGCTTTTTGAAAACGTCAGAGGGAGGCATCATCCGACTGGCCAAAACAGCCGCAGAAAGGATAACCAAAATGTTAGGTAACGACGAAACATGACGGATTTTCATTTTTCATTTTCATGATATATTTATTGGATGGACCTGTTTTTGGTCCTTAATCAGAATTTCCTCCTATGGTCACCAGGGTGATGAACTTCTGATTTGGTCGATACCAACCATTTTCGAGTGTCTTCTCGCTTGGTTGGTCTGTTAGATGCATTCCAGCTTATTGACAACTTCAGATGGACATCAACTCGCGTATCAAAACAGCCAAAATTAGCTGCCCAAAATGTTCGTCAACGACGAACGGATTTTCATTATCGCTCACAGCGTTGGTATTTTTACAGGATTGGTCCCTTTGCTTTTAAGTAGAATTTTCCTTCGTGTGATTTCGTAATGTGATCTGCGGGGTGATGTTCCTATCGTTTGGTAGTTAAGTGTTATTTTGGCCCTTTCTATACTTACTGTTTTGATCTGTCAGGCGCGTACACCTTTTGGCCAACTGACATCGCCAACAAACGAAAACAGCTTGACCAAAATGTCCGGAAACGGTCAAATGTGACGTTTTTTATAATCCTATATAGCCTAGAAATTTTTTTGGATTCATCTCATTTTACTTGTGTTCCTTGAATATTATTTATCTCATGATGTCTGCGGGGTGATGAACCTATAATTTGGTAATCCCGATCATTTTGGTTTATGTGCTCCAGTATTTCGCCATCTTGAGACACAGACATCATATAATAAACCAAAATAGCCAAGGATAGTGTTGATATGTTTACCAGATGGATTTTCTTTGCTTCTTGAATTTTTCCGTTAGTGAAATTTCGTTCTATGGTCTCCAGGGTGATAAACCTATAATTTGGTCGATAACAATCGTTTTGCCTTGACTACACTGTATGAGTTGGTCTGACGGACGGGTTTTTGTTTTCACGTCTTAAGCGGATAACTTCCTAACATACACAGACAATCAAACAGACCAACCGCGCGAGGACAGGAATTAAACGATAATAATGTCCCAAATTATAGAATTTTATTTGTTATGCGGTCATAGCAATATCTAATGGTTTACTCTTCTTCTTGACAGAATCTTCACATGCTGTCTTATACTTTTCCTATGGCCTGTTGAGTCAGTAATGTCCAGTTAACTGGCCCACGTGGATATATAGGTACATATCTGCAGCAGGTCTATGGTGACTTAAGAGATATTTTGAGTGTTTTAGAATTGTTTTTGCCCTGGATTGTTCAATAAAGTGTATGACGTTTTATTTATAAGTTTCTCTCGGGGGGAAAAACGCCAATAACAAATATGAAAATTCCTAATTATCCACACAGTCTTATTAAATTGTGTTCACGCTTCACATTTCACGGGATAATTTAAATTTCAGTTTAAAAGGTCGACCGATAAATGACATTTAAAATAGTTGGGTAAAAATAAAATTTCATGTTAAAATTGATTTTGAAGGGGGCCCGCCTGTCTCGTTTTGTCCTTGGCCGGACACGTTTCGGCTTCAGTCTTCAATGGACTTGGTCGCAGTTCCTTCACTCAGACCCCGTGCAATTCATCACGTGTTGCATAACTAAGATGGTGTTCAATGACCAATCGAAGGACAGCCGGTTTCGTTAAAAAAAAATAATAATAATAGCAGCATCTTTGGATTTTGTGTTTTAGTACAGTAAAACTCATAATAACAATAATGAAGTAATTTGTTGAAGTAGTGAGGTCGGTCAGGAATGAAGTATTTTAGAAAAACACTTTTTTCAGTATTTTGCCGATGTTACGACCTTTATTCGGGTCCATCTTGAGGGCCTGGGCGATTTACAATACATATATTGATTGCAAAAATAATTATAAAATACAGATGTAAATAATATAAAATTTGGCCAAATATTTCATACTCACATAAAGTGTAATGTGTTCTTATGTTGTCATGTTTGTTTCTTGTGACAGTGTCGTGAAACATGAATATGAATTCCGCTGTTTTTAAATGTTTTCCCCGTTAAGGCTGTTACCACTGGGCAACTTCTCCAAGAGCCTCAACTGATAATTTAACATATACGAACATGCTTAATACATGACTTTTAGTTGTAAATTCCAAATAAATTAATTTTAAAAAATAAACAATTTCCCTTTCCTTCGGTATCGACCATAATAATTAATTTCCACTATTGGTAGTTGTTAAATCCATTATATTTAATGGTCTATTGACCAAATTACTTCTTTCAATTAATTAATATTTTTATGTAATGTTTTGGTTGAAATGAAATTGTAATTATGTGCCAATTGAAACCCGAATCCCAAATCTAATTCAGAAAATCACCATTCTGAACTTGCTTTGTGTCAAATAAAACCGCCTATAATTAAATAAAATTCCCAAAAATTATCTCGCTTCCCACCCTGTCAAAATCATATAAATACAAATTTACGTTTCACGAAACGAACATGGCACCACAAGAATAGCACTACACTTAATGTAAGTATAAAATATTTGGTTCTCATTTTATATTATTTACATGTGTATTCTATAAGTTTTTTTTAGATCAACATATGTTTTGTAATTTACAGATGTCCTGACTATGACCCCGAATAAAGGTGTAAGGGCACAAAAAGGTGTTTTTCTAAAATATTCATTCCTGACTGCTCCTCACTACATCAACAAATTAATGAAAACAGATCAATAAATAACACATTGAGTTATTTACAACATGCACAAAATCGTACGTTATCGACTGGGTTTTGAGAATTAATTTTCAGGTGTTTTCCATATTAAATTTTAAACAATGACGTTTCAACGGTGTAGATTGAAATTCCACACCTCTGAAAGTCATTTGGAATGGATACATTTATAATCGCCGTACATATAAAATTGATATATGTATATTGATTGAAATTTTGACTTTCTAGTTATTATTAAAACAATAAAAATGTTATTAAGAAGAATTTTATATTATGCCTCTCAGTCTCGGCCTGTTTGAACCGCCACAACGTTAGCATGGGGTGGTTCAACTTGGAAACCCTTGCAGAATAATTGGGTGCATTCCACTTGGCAGCCGACCCGCATCCTTGGGAACTAGATAGGGCTTTGACCAAGGTTAGGGATAGCGAAAAGCAGCAGATTCACCTAAGGCCCGGCCCCCCTCGATATAATAAGGCTCTTTCTCCTTTCCTTTATACCGAGGGGGATTTTCGAAGGGGGCCCTTTCATTCTCGGTTACCTGTCCCTGGTCCCTTAACTGTTCTCCCTACCCCAGGTTCTTCCCAGGTACGCTCAGTTTTTGGCCGTGCCCGAGACCGGCAACTACAACGACATTGGGACCGAGTTAAAAGAATGTCGCGATTTTAGATCTTAAATGCCTTACGTTTGTTTGTAAGCTGGATGTCGTGAAATTTCCGATTTCCCGTGTTCTAATGATTTGGTTTTCTTTCAGGTTCAAGGCCGTGGGCGTGAGTAGCAGCAGGTGTACAGCCTCAGGGCTGGAGCTTAGAGAGTTGAGGAGGCACAACTACAAGGCATCGGTTCTTCCGAACAAGACAGCCTCGTACCTCGAACACCGCCGAACACGGAGCGGCCGGGGTATGAACATGGGGCAGAAGATATCAAGTAAGTCATTTCAACGTTTAATTCAATTCAATAAGCCCCATTCTATTCCATAGACGGTTGAAATCAAAGTTCATTAACGTTATGAAGTATAGTTTCTTTGGTGGTTGATCAGCCTTCTCAGTTTAAATATGTTTTTTCTTTTTGTTATAAAGTATGAGACTACCCGTAACAAATTTATATTGTTCCGTTATAGAAGTTCCTCTATCCAGTGGCATCAAAAACCTGTGTAGAAATATATTGTTACAAACTGACCATTCTCTAATAGCTTGATTTTCCTGTTCCATGTTTTTGGACTTCCTGTGACTTAAAGGTTATTTTTGGCCTGAAAAATCCACCAGTTCCTAACGTGTGAATGCTCCCCTCTGGAGACCCACAATTCAGAAAAAGAAGCCTCAAAGAATTCTGAATCCACCTTTCAATTTAGTCTCCGGGGCAAGGGACCCCATGGTCGTTTCATGCTCGGATTCATCCCTGCTCACAACTCTCTTTCGGCTAATTCCCATTGAAAATCCCTCGGCTGAGGAACTCACGGTCGTTTTATACACGAAGCCCCTTCTTATTTTGAACATTTATTGACTCATGTTTTATTCCAGATCCTACTCCCTTGGGAGTATTGGCTTATAAGCAATAAGAGGGAAAATAAAAAAACTCTGATACACGTGTCAGGGTTTTCACTTGGTTGCATTCTTTCTCCATCATTTGTCTTCTTTTACTCGATTTTCTATTAAAAATATAAAATTTTGCTTGCCTGGATTTCATAAAATAAATATGGCGGAAATGAGTTTTATATCCAGTAAAACAGGTCATGGACTTTTTGACAAATTGGAAATCCACATTTTGTAGATTGCAATCATATTTTCAATTACCTCAATAGTGATTTCTATAAACGATAAAATAAAAACCGAGCCTTTTAAAAAATAAATAGTGATGTTTAAAAATCAAGTTATAGAAAGGATAGTATCGATAGTGGTATTGTGTTCTGTACATGACAATTACTCAAGGCTAGCTTTTAACTGTTGAAAGTTTGATTACACGCATAACCACACGCGAAGGTATAGTGGATTTAGAGAGTTACTTATGTAATCAATATGGCAATATGAATTTCCTATCCTTCCCTGGCCTGTCAACTTGATTGTACGGTTATTAAAACAACATTTCTGTATTTATTTTATATTGTACAGCATTTTCCCGTTTAGGCAGCGAAGGTCGAGCATGAAACCAGAACTACAAAAGGGAAAGAAATAAAATATTTCCCTTTCTCGCCCTAAGACCTTGGACAATCGTACCAAGCAGAAAATGTTATATGAAAACGGTATTTAAAAAAGTAAAGTAACATAAGATTTTCCACGGGTGAGATAACCTCTGGGAGGAAGGTTTTAATTAAAATGTCTACGGTTTTAGCCATTGTAATATTCATGACGAGATTTCAATTCCTTATGCTGGAACGAGCATAACAGCCATTGGCTTTCTTTAAGCAAGGACCGTTAATTTTTGTTTCACTTCTAGGAAAAAAAATTCCGTGTTTGTCTTAAATTAATTAATAGTTTTGTCTTATTTTTTCTAGATGGAGTGAAGAGCGTTAACCGTGAAAGTCCGGCACCGTACAAGCCGGTCATCCCAAGAGAATTAGCCCAAGACTTTCAGAGGCCAGCAAGGCTGGATATTCTTTTAGATATGCCTCCGGCGTCAAGAGAGGTACAAATAAAGCACGGCTGGAATCCGGACGATAGATCGCTAAATATATTTGTTAAGGTGAGTTAATTTTCATTTTGGGAAAGTTAAAGCCTTGTCATAAGACAACGATATTTTTATTTTGTGGTTTAATCCGGTAAAACATAGGAGCAAATCACTCGATACTTAGTTCGATAGGAAACGATAGGTTTATGGAACCTGGTTATCATATCGTCAGAGTTTTGGGACGTCAGTGGTGAGTCAGGATTACAAGCAGGGTGAGGCAGGCCAATATTGAATGCGTTTGTCGCCTGAGGCAAATGAGAACGATGAACAGGAAAGTTGTTTCTTCACACTATATCCTTGGCAAACAGCAGAAGTGAATGACAGAATGACCCACGAAAATAGTGAAATAATTTACATTAACATATGCACGGTAATATCATCGATTCGTCATTTGCTTTTGCGGTATGCCAGGGTTGTCAGTATGAGGACACAATTTACCTGTTCATCGTCTGCACTTGGCTCCCATTTGAGGAATATGTGACATGCCCCCTTCCATGCTTGTAGCCTTGACCAAAACTGCGAGGCTAACCAGGTTGATCAAACCAAATATTGTAAGATTTCCTCATGTGATCTGCGGGCTGCGGGTTTAGAGGCCTGAAATTGGATCCTTAAAGTTCATTATGGTCTGCCAATACTCGCTGGGTTGTTCTGTCAGGCGCTTTTCGCATATCGCCATCTTCGTTTTGTGTACGTGATTCTGTTAAGATCGGACAGAAAATAGTTACACAAAATAAAAATTGACATTTGCAACCAAAGCATTCAAAAATAAGGTAAGTCTTCGAAAGAACAATTTCCAATCTAACTGAACAAACTTGATATAATCACCGAAAGTAAGGTGATAGAATGTTAGATGTTCATTTCCCTTTTTCTACTTGTTATAAAATTGTTCCCTAATTTGTTATCTAATTAATAAACCATGGAAAATTAATTACCTCGTAGATTGTCTATTAAACTCATGAAAAAAGTTAGCTCGTTATTTAATTCGGGCCCGCCCGATCCCGTTCCTTTTCCCAGGTCGGCTTTTTGCCAACCGTCCGCCGAATTTGGTTTGGACCAAGGGCAGACAGCAAAAACTGACAGTCCACAGACGTTTTATCGTCGTTATGCTCATTCTGAACCGCATCGAGCTGGAATCCTTTTTCTGTCTTGGAAAACGGACAATCGGCGTGAGATTGTACACCGGGGCTGGTTTGGGTGAGGCGACGAGCAAGGTCATCGGAAACCCCTCTAGAGTTCATTGTTTCTGTCTCCCCCGATGGCCAGCCTTCGGAATCCACTTTCAAAAGCTTCAAGGACCTATCAGGACTTTTTTGCGAACGAAAGTTGGGATTCCGACAGAATTCCCGGACCGGATTTTCCAACGACAATTTCCGGACACATTCCAGAATTGGTCCTTAGTCCTTGAACTATCCTGATCCCTTCCTCCATGGTTAGCACCAGCATGCTCAAAAAAATTCTTTTTTATTTGGGGTATATTTTATTTTATCAAGCTACTTAATTTCAAATCTTCTATCCACTCTCTTAACACCCGCTCGTTTCCCAATGGCCTATATCTTCTCGTCATAAAACCTCCCCATTTGAAAGGTCTTTCGTAGCTTGAGCCACAGTTGAGGGATTTACTGATCAATAACTTCAGAATATGACGTTATGTTTGCAACGTACAATGTAAATATAACATTTTTTTTATCAACTCTAATCTTTCCACAACATATAGTTTTGGAGCAATGTGTGACTTAAATCGTGCACAGGTCAAAAAATTGCAACTGGTTCGGATGCATCCTAAACCAGAAATATGACAGCAGTTATATAACAAGTTTTCGCAACTAAAATTTCTCAGATTTAATCAGTTATGTAAAGTTTTTAACTTTTAATAGTTCAATAACCAAAATATCTATTTGTGAAATTTAAATACTAATCTCAGATTCATAATAGAGATACCATGTTTGCAAACTCCCATCTTCAAGTAATTTAGCACAAAACCTAAACTTTTAATAGGTCATTTTCAGTAAAAGGTGTAATAACATTTTATGCAATCCCTGTAAACATAAAACTATGTAAAAATATCATTGATTTCCAGGATAGTCTTAAAGCACATCTAATCAGGCTTTTTATTTATTTTATTATTATTTAGTGAGTAGAAGTTTTATTTCCAGATTTATATTGACAATTTATAATTCATGATTTGTACTGAATTGTATCAGAAAAGTAGTTTTCTTCACTTATATTAGTAATTAACTTCTTAATTTTTTAATTAATCTTTCATCTAGAATGTTTATTTCAATAGCTATTTGAAGTAAATACATATGTAATTCAATGTAAATTGAATATATGTAGCAAAATGACCACAAAAATCAGGTAATTAGAAGTTGTTTAATAAATCAGAATTAGAGTAAACTTCGTAACTATTATATTTCACATTAGCTGTAAGAATGGCCCTGGAGACCAAATCTTGTGAGATGATGATTAAAGAAGTGTTCATCATCATGTTGCACTCTCACTCTCTCTTGCTCCATCCAACTTGTCTATTTTTACAAAAATCACTTATAAACTCGATGAAAATTAGTTACAAAAAATATAAATCTAATGTATTTATTTTTTTATTTTTTTTAGAATTCATCATTCATAATAATTATTTTGTATAATACAACTCATTTTAGAAAAATCTTTCGGCTGACCTTAAAAATTAAGCTGTCTTTCATCATAGCGTACCATTCATTGACTAGCTGCAATTTATAAGCATTATTCCCAAGTCCTTAGACATTTAAAGAAAAGGTTTCAATGATGTTCAGAAATCTATTGGCATATCTCATAAAAAATAATACTTTTGAATAAATCTGTTATCTCAGAAGTGCTTCATTACAAATTAACACTAATCCGTTTTTAAATATTCTTTTGTTACTCATTTTGTTTCTTTTTGTCATGTTCCAGGACGATGATAAATTAACATTTCACAGACACCCAGTAGCACAGAGTACAGACTGCATACGAGGGAAAGTCGGTTTAACAAAGGGTCTCCACGTCTGGGAGGTGCACTGGTCAACGAGACAACGGGGCACACATGGCGTTGTCGGAGTCGCCACCCAGGATGCACCCTTACACTCCGTAGGGTACCAGGTACTACAATTTTTACTATTTTGCAAAAACAATTTAACCTGCTCAATGCCAAGATTACTGAATAAATAAGTACAATTTAATTTATTGGAAAGCCATGATTGTTCAACAAATATACAAATTGAATTGCCTTGGAGTTTGTTTACCTTGAAAATTGCTGCAATAGTAAGGAAATAGCATGGATAAATATTGTCTTATTTCATGACGGAAATGAAAGTAAGTGGTGATAGATCAGGAGGAAGGGAAAAAAGAAATTCAATATTTGTTTAGCTTTTGTCTTTGAATTGGGAAATATTGTTAGGCAACTGTTAAAGGTTAACCCTTAAATGTCACTGAACTTTTTACAAAGGGAAAATAATAGTTTTTTTATCATGATTTTTCATTATCACAATTTAAAAATTGCTTGTTGAATAATCATGAACCCTTTCTAATTAAGCTTGGCAAGTTTTATTTAATCGATTCTTATGTAATAGCTTTTGAAAGAGAATTGTTAATTATTATTACTTTTATTTTTCAGAGCCTAGTAGGTAGCAATGACCAATCCTGGGGCTGGGATCTCGGCCGGAATAAACTCTACCACGACTCGAAAAACAACACCGGCGTCACTTACCCAGCCATCCTGAAACCAGATGAAACCTTCATTGTACCAGATAAATTTTTAGGTAAGAGATAAAAAATCCTAGGCATGGACAGCCATTTTTTTTAAGAATCCATTTGTAAATGACTTGTCAGAAGTAATTACAATTCAACTTGTGACCAAGAAACGATAAGTGACCTTGTTGATTTTTTTGTGAATCTAAATTGTGTGGGCATTTTGAAATTAGTACATATTTTCCTATTAACCTTTTTGTCTCCTTATATTGAAAGTTAGTTGATCAAAATTAGATGTGAAAGTATTTATCCAAATCATTATTAACATGCAGCCATTTGTTTTCCTGATAGGCATTATGCCAATGTAAATTGGAGAACCTTGATTGTCATAAATTGTTTTCCGTTGTGTTTGCAATTTGCCCTATCTTCTTAATAGCCTATTGAATAAAGATCAAATGGGTCTTTATCAGAAAAAAAATTTAATATTTATCATACTAAACATTTAATTTGTTTCTGCTATAATTCTGTCCAATTGATGAAAAGGCCAAACATAATTAAATCTAAAACCAACTTCATTTCCAGTACCTGTTAATCTTTGTATAACTTCTTTGTAAATTTGAAATATTAATTCAAATTAAAAATTAAAAATAAAATATTAAATCAAAACTAATGATTAATTAAATAATCCTTGTAATTACAATAGTTTATAATTTTTCTGTCCTTTTCCAGTTGTCCTCGACATGGATGAAGGTACTTTATCCTTTGTTGTTGACGGTCAATACCTCGGTGTCGCATTCAGGGGTCTGAAAGGTCGGAAACTGTACCCAATTGTCAGCGCAGTATGGGGACATTGTGAAATTACAATGAAATACATCGGCGGCCTTGATCGTAAGTTATTTTACACCCGAAATTTTACACCCGAATAAATTTCCTTATGAACAGATGTATAAATAGGTTTTTTTCTTTTCAGCGGAACCCCTTCCTTTAATGGACCTCTGCAGGAGGGTGATTAGGCAGAGAGTAGGCAAGCAGCAGCTTGAAGAGAAAATTTCAGACCTGAACTTGCCACACGCGATGAACACATATCTTCTATATAAGGATCGCAGATAACAATCTGGAAACAAGAAGACACCCGACGACGCTAATCTACCTCAACCAATCGAGCGCAATCATCTTTACTGTGCGTGTGAAAACGGGCAACAGGAAGAGGGTCAAAGTGTCCGCTGAATATATAATATATATATAATATATATAATGATATTATTATGTATATATATATATATATATATATATATATAAATGAAACAAAAAGAGACAATGTGTGTGACTTTTAAAACAAAAGACCTTCCTCCACGTGCTTTTTTAATTAATTTCGTTTTACTCCCCTCGGTTTTTATTATTTTTAATATTTTATCTTTTTTCCAATTTTCTGTGAGAATCGGAGGATGTTTATAGTTCGGAAAAAGACGGGAGAGTGTTTATGAATTTTTAATATTATAAGGGAAGTAAGAAGTGACATTTTTTTTAATTTATTAATTATATATATATATATAAATAATGTTGAATAATGAAAAAAGTGACACTGTTAACTTCCAAGAGGAGCTTCCCATTTATAAAACTTAAAAAGGAAAGGCCTCCGTTTTATTTGTATTTCGGTGGCCTTGATTTTTTCTCGTCTGTGTGTCATCAAGCCTGCAATATTAACTGCGATCTCCTTTTCAAAATAGTATTTTTGTGTATCTAAACTTAGAAATAACAATGCATATATATATATATAGTAAATAAGTTAACGATGTATTTGTTAATATTTCAATTTTTTCTCTTTGTTGTTTTCTTTTTTATTTTCATTTATCACAAGATCCGTTTGAGTCAAAATTAGGATCTCGGAGCTCCTACGGAGTTTAAAAAGAGAAATTAATTTTTATGGTGTAATTTTTGTCATTTATTTTTCAAAAATGTGATTGTTTTAAAAATTAACTATTTGGTGTTAAAATTTTTTCCTTTAAATTTGTGAATTTTATGAAATGGATGTGTAATTTAGTAGAATTGCTTTCTGTATCTTTGTAAATTTTTGTTATTCTTTTTCAGTAGCTCTTGGAGTTGATGAAATGTTTTATTCTTGTGATAAATGAAATTTGCCAGAATTTTTTTTCAAATTGAATTTCAAAAAATTAATTATTTAAAAAAACTTTGTATAAAACAATATATAATCGCCATCTAGCAATGTGGGGCCTATACATACACAAGAAATCACAGTTTTCTTCAGTTTCTTTTTTTGTTATATCATTAGGCTGGACTTACTAAAGCAGCTAGATATTCAATCGTTTTTTTTGTTTTGTTTTTTTCAAGGCTGGTCTATTAGAATATTGAAAGTGCAAAATTTTGTTTAATTTGTTGTATTTTTTGTTGTTTTAAAATTTTTGTTCAATAAAGAGAGACTAATTTCTAAAAGCTTTCCTTAGTTGTTTTAATTATATTTTATTCAAAAGTTGTTAAACCTTTTTAAATGCCTGCAATTGTATCCTCTATTTATTGAAAGATAAAATTTTTAATACGTATGAAGTTAAATAGCACAATTCAAAAACAAAAACTTACGTGTTGGGGCAATTTTCCCCATCTTGAGATTTGAAGTACACATCCAATTTAGATTTAAAAATCAATTTATTTGCCCCCTAACCATACCGTACCCTTCTTCCTTTCCAAACAGTTCATTAATAAAACAAAACAGATAATGCAAAATTTTGTATAAGGGTGCAGTTTAGGTGTTTTTTTAAACCAGCCAATTATTTAGTTTGTACATTTCCAATGAAAACCATTAACAAAATTGTACTGAACTACACTGAAACTGAGATAAAAAATAAATGTGATCCACTTAATAATTAAAAAGGCAAATTAAAATAAATAAACATTTCATCCTCACATCGATTTAATTTATGAAAAATGTATAAAAAGGAGAAACATGATTGTAATTAGTCTTTATTTTTCTCAAAATATGGGAATTTCTATATGAAAATTTAAAAAAAAAATTTGCTTGAGCTGATATTTTGTTTATATGTTTATTGTAAATAAGTTTGAATGAAAGACATACGCTCTTCTTTAATAATAATTAATTATTAGGTACTAATTCTTTGAGTGGAATAGGAATAAAGCTGCATGCTTATAATTAATGTATGTGCGAATAGATTAGAGAGATAAACAAAATTGCAAATAAATATAAAATGTGACTGATAAAATATTTGGTTACACTACCCCAATTTATTGTAAAATGTAAAAAATCTACATCTGTAAAATACAGGCTCTTTATAAATACCTCTTTTCTGTAGATTTACTTTTCTTTTAATTTAATTACAAAACTCATAATGCTTGGCTTTCTCTTGTTTTCCGTAATAATGACATATAGAAAAACATTTAAGTTCCTGTTGTGTGTTAAGTCAAACAAAATATTGTATTAATTTTTAAACCCGCCTCAGTTTAGAAGCTTTTCTTTGTTATTTTTCTCTTTTAGGCTTAAGTGCCATTGTAAACACATCAGATTTTTTTAAGTTTTGCATTCATTTGACTTACTTTTATTAAATGAGAAGAAAATTTACCAGTCATTTGATCTGTGTAATCGGAAAATAGAGGAAAAGAGAGAAAACCTATTAAAAAATGGTTACATTTAAATTTTTTTTAATACAGTTTTTATCCTTCCATCTACCTTTTCCCCACAATTAATTTAAACACATAGCTTTTTTTTAAATATACTATTACAATAATTGTTCATTTTATAATTTAGGAGAGTTAAGGAGGGATAGGTAAAAAAGGAGGCCACGTTTTGCCCCACAAGCTCTATTTTAGTTAAATCATGTTCCATTACTCTTTTTTTCTATTTACAAAAATTAGCCAGAATCAGAATTATAGTTACGTTACATGTGTAAGGCATTTATTACAGTAAATTTATATATTTGCCCATAGGTTGATGGGTGTTGAATGATACTGTGAATGTTGGCAGTTAGCACATACCATCCTCTGCTGTTTTCCAAATGAACTGATGACCATTTTTCAGCTGGTCACACTTGAAAAAGATGAGGTTAGCTCCTGCTTCACATTGATGACAATGGGATGAGTCCCCAATCTTAAGTCTCTTAATTGAAGCTATTTCCTTCCAGGAGGGGAATGAATCATTTTTTAATTCGGGCTAGTAGTTTATATTATACATTAATAGATACATATTTGTCAATACATGGTCACTGCTTTTGCTAGGTTATCAGCTTATTCATTCCCCTGAACCCCGTCATGTCCTTTAGTTCATATAATTGTGGTAGGTCCTATTGCATTTTATCTCTGCCATAAAGGTACTATTTTTGGGCTTTGACAGCACATGATTTAATGCTTAACAGTGCACTTTGGGAGCCTGAAACAACGTTTCAATTCCTCGTAGTACGTGTGGCATGAGCAACGCTCTCCCGTGAAGGCTATTGAAGAGAGTTGAAATCGGGTGTGGTGTTTATTGTTCACATCAATGCTGCACGTATTCGTTTGATTTTTTGAACCATCAATGCATAGATGCAGGTGTTCTGGGAACAATGAATATCGCATTGGGAGCTGTCACTTCAATGATGAAGGAAGTTAGGTCTTACGATGAGTTTTCTAATTATTTCAATCTACTCAACACTGTGTAATAGTAATTAATTGGATTTTTCAGAGTTCAAATTAAAATGCAGGAGGTTTTATTAGAAATGTTTTTTTTTCTTGCTCCAAAACTTGTTCATCAGTTCCAAATATATATTTGGATAGTGTTGACGTAATGGAGTTGTTAGTCTAATGACTAGTCTTTCCTCCCAAAACTTCCCTGCAAGCCTTTTCCTTAACAACTAAACAGAGGATCTTTAGCTTCCACAAGAAGGGTATTGGTTGATGTTGATATCATTGCAACACAAGATTTTGTGTTTTCTTCGACTTCTTTTCAAAAACTTTCTTATTTATTTTATCCCAGGCAGAGACTATTCCTCAAATAATCAATCATTGATGATTCTACTGTCAAAGCAATTATTACTTTTGTATTGCAAGACTGCCTATTGCTCCACTTGTCTTGGGCGGTATATCAGCCTAGGAACTCAATCCCTCAGTAACTTGCGAAGATTGTATGCTGAACAATAAAATTGATTGTAAGCAAGGGGCACCACCCGCTTAAATTTAAATTTTTATTAAATTAAGCCCTCTTTACATAGGAGGACCTTATCCTCATCGTCCCAGAAGAAGGACCGAAGAAATTTTTTTCTCTCTATGTTTATTAAACTCAATCAGAATCAAGGACATGCAATAAAAGTCAAATGTATAGTTAACTCATTATAAAAGGTTTAAAATTTGAGTATTACCTGACTGTTAGAGAGTATGACTATCTCTTTGATTGGATTCCTACCTTTTTTAATTTCTTTATTGCAAACAATTCAGTTTGGATTTATTCAAAGGTCTTGATGATTTCATGGTTTTGTTTTCATGTAGTAATAGATAAATAATAAATTTTAGGATAAAAAAATTATCATTGTACAAGTTGGCAAAATTAAACAAGTAATTACTAAACACCCTGGATTTTACAAATGATATTTTTTTTTATTAGCTTGTTTTATGTTTCTTTGATAGAAATATTGTGTAAAGATCATGTTCTTGCACCTGAAACACCCGAAACAAATGGCTGAACATTGTCTGCTTTTTGTAGGCTTTTATAATGGTTGAAAATTCTTAAGCCGAGAATAAAACAGACTGTGAAAATCAAAACAAAAATATTTAAGTTCAGAAATGCCGTCCTCGTCCCTTTTGTTACACTGTTCATCCAGTATAGATTGTCTTTCACCTTGTAAAACAGAGCAGAAATAAAACAAATTATTATAAATATCGCATTGGTCATATCTACCAGATTATCGTCGAGCATATTTCTCTCTCCTTCTACGCAGATAAAGCTTTAAAAATAGGGAGAAATTCAAATAACTTTAATTTTTAAACCCTTAACTATTAAGTACGTCCGATAAAATATAAACATATGATCAATGAAAAACAGATGTTACATTAGATTAGCTTCATTTAAAAACTGAAACAGCTTTATAAGTGTTTCCTGATCATCCCCTAAAAGTTCAGGTTGTGTATTTGGTAAAGCATAGTTATTTCTGATGCTGTCATATAGGTGGCATGATGTAAGCATATGCTTTGCTTTATAGTCACAGTCTCATTGCATGTATAACAGATCAGTGGTGGTTGACGAGCCATCAAGTATCCCTTGGTCGCTCAACAGTGCCCAATTCACAGCTTAGCTAGGATCACTTCTTCTTTTCTTCTAGCTCTGGATGAGGAAGGCCACATTCGACATTGTAACATCTAGCCAGACCTTTTGCCATTGTGTCCATACTTTAATTTCTAAAGCAGAACTTAAATCATTTCTTGTGATTCGCTGATTTTGATGCCATTTACTGCAGCCTCTTTGGCAGCTCTGTCTGTTAGTTCGTTATCTGAAATGTTCATATGCCCAGGGATCCAAACAAAGATGACACTCTTACCTCACTGTGAAAGGCACTTTGGAGAATAAATGGCATCCTGGACCATAGGGTTATTTGAGAACGGGTGGTCAAGGCCTGTACGGCAGACATCGAATCAGTGCACACGGCCAGTGTATTGTTTGAGCAATCAACATTTAGGGATTTGATTATTGCCATCATTTCTGCTGTATAGTTACTCGCTATTGAGTTTAACGAAAATAAATATTTTCTATTTCCAACTACACAAGCTGCTCCCACTCCATGGGGGCCTTTAGAGCCATCCAAATATACATATGTTGCTGAGGGTAGCTTACTCTTGATGGTTAGGGATGGTTAGGGATGGTTATATATATATATATATAGCTAGGAGTGTGAGATAACTTGCTAAGGAATGTCATCCTTTAAAATAAATATTTTTGATGTATGTGTTAAAAAAAATATTATGCCACTCATGCCTTGAGGTATCCTCTTGAAGAGGTGCAACATTACAAAGCCAAGAGGGCTTAATTTAATAAATACTTCAGTTTAAGGAGTGGGTGCTCCTTACTTACAATAAGTTTTATTGCTCAGCATAGAATTTTCATCAGGTGGAGGAACATGGTCAGGCTGGGTTGTAAGTTTGGACGGCAGTGGATCACTGGAGCCTTCTTCTGCTGATTATTTTCACAGGAAGACAACCACTACAGAATCAGGTGGTGGGTGTCATGGTATCTGACTATCCATCTATCTTTCCCTGACTTAGGTTCTAACACTAACCCATACTGTGATTTCAACAATTCTCTATATGTGACCTCAAGTGGTGAGACGCCACCTTGTGTGTATTGGGTGGAATATAATCTACTTCTGCAAATATTTTAAGTTTCAAAAACTGTTGAATTTCACTGAAACATAATTCCTTCAAATAACTAGATAGATTCTTTTTTATTTATGTTTTATTTGGGCCTTTTTTCAAACGTAAAACTTGCTGACAGCCTCAGAAACAAGTCCTTTCAACTCCCTTTCTTGATCTTGGTATTTTTCAAGCAACGATTTCATATAGTCGACATGAATTTCAATTTGTGCCATTCTAAAGAGAAATTTGTCCAAATCTCGGTACTCTGGGAAATCCTGAAAAAAGACAATATGTCACCAAAGTCTTTGATTAACTAATTTAATCAAACTAACATCATTGAAAGCGATGTCAATCCTTTCAATCATTGTTGAATAAGGCTGAATCTTTTCCGACAGTGTCTCATACTTATGGCTTAGAATTATATATTTTAAAATCTTTTCAACTAGACGTTCTTGCTCTTGCAATTCCTTTAAAAATTGCAATTAAAATATTTATATTTTTTGTATTTTGTTTTGGACATACTTCAATAACCGAATTGCACAAATTTGTCAGATGCATAAGCCTGGCTCCATCCTCGGCATAATCTTGTTTAAGCTGTGTTCTCATTTTTCCAAGCATATCTACAAGAGTGCCTTTTTCTGACTCCAGATCTTCTATTTTTGAAGCATTAATATATTCTATTTTCATTTTTTTTGTTATGTATTCCTTCTCTATCTAGACAAGACAGGTAGGTTTGTAAATGTATAATTCAAGAATTAGAATAATCAGTCTTACATGTAGGCTTGCAATTTTATCTCTGAGTTTTTCAATGATAATGTCATCAGATCTGTCCTTTGCCTTTAGCTGAGCAAACGCTCTTCTCTTTTTTTCAGTGTTGGTTATATACGTGCAGTATATACTTCTAATTTGGCAGAACTTATCAAGCATGTCTTTCAAGGCATCTTTAAGCACCACTCTGAGTTCTGCTTTCGACTGAAAGGCAAATCCAAAATAAGCAAATTGTTCACCAATGCTGATCATGAAATTTTACCTTTTTAATTTGTTCGTCTTTTTCAAATGTTTGCACCCCCTTGAGGTGGTTCATTTCTTCATGGTGTTCTTTCATCATGACATCCTTAGCCTGCATTACATACTCTACATCCTCGTGAGCCGATCTGAAATTTCGGTTCATAAAAGTAAACCTCTCTCGCATCAGTCTATCTCTTCGGTCCTTATAAGTCTCAATCGCCCTGTCTACAGTGTCTATATAATTTGCTACAAAAGATAATTTTCAATGTCAGACATAATTTTTTTTTTGCCTTATCTTAATTGTTTACTCAAAGTCATATTTAAACATGAACCAACTTATTACCCAACATATCATCGATATGTTCCATTTCAACAATTTTCATTATGTTCTTCTGCTCTTCAAGCAGCATATGATCATCTTTCAATTTGGAAATGTACATATCCTTAAGGTCATTACAGTATTTGTATACATGCCACTCGTGCTAAACAAATTATAAAATTTCCTTTGCATACTTTTAATCATTTTTAAATTATCAATAAAACAAGTTTAAGAAGGAATTAAATATTCATATCCTATTCTTTAGCATGATTTCTGTGTTTTATGGTAAAAATAATCTTTTGATAATAATTATGAACCAGGATCTTCCTTCTTTGAAAGATTCTTCTTGAAGAAAATTATCTTAAAGATTTGGTTTTTGTAAATAGAAGTGTACATTTTTTTCTGAAATTAAATTTAATTACATAAAACTTACCTTCATTTCCTTGAAGGCACCATCATAAGTTTTGTCCTGTGTGGTGGAATGGAATGCCTCAAAAACCTGAGGATACTGCTCTTTGATCGTATCCTCGTCAAAGTCCTCCTAGAATGAAAAATATGTTTCCAATTTTTCCTTTTTAATTTGTGAAGAAAAAATATAATTACAAGAGTCTGTTCCATTATGATTTCCCAAGTTGACTTTTTGGCTACTTTCTTCTTTCCTTTTGAACCCGGAGTGGAAGGTGTTTTTGGTTTTTGTAATCCCTTTTTTGGTGGCATCTGCATGAAAAAAACATACTTTGTACTTTTGTTAGTTGTGATTTATACTTCTTTCAGAGTTTAAAAGTCCTTATATTGCATTATTTACACAAAAAATAGATTTAAAGTTTAACAAAAGTATTATGTTTTAGTGAAGCGGTGAGATACACGACTAGCATGGTTGTCTGTGAATATCCTAATCTGTTTTTAAAATATCTTTAGATATGGTGATAGTGTCGATATGGTTCTGACACAAATCTAAGCTGATCAGAGGCATCAAGCTGCAGGTATATGGAATGAACTGTCCCGAGTTAAACTTTTGGTCTCATTATCTTTTTCACTCTCCAATTGAAATAAAGAAGATTCCTTTTACAAAGTTAATCACTTTCTTGAAATAACACCAATGCGAGGTTAATAAGTAAAAACATTTTAGGAAACTTTTGAAATATTAAATACCTTATTAGGATCTTTTTGGAGAATACTTATGTACAGCAATAAAATCAATTGAAAATCCAAACTAAAGTTTAAAAATAAACAGATGTGCAATATGTATTTTTCTTGGACATTGTGCAAACTATTCTTCTGGTAATGATATTTAAAAACACTAATGAAAAAAATATTTAATTCTTTTTGTTTTTGTCATATATGTAAATGTATTATTGGTACAGTAAAGACCTTCAGAAAGTAGGGATTTTGCTTTTTTATTAAACTTTTTCAAAATTATTACTACTCTGTTTCATCTAATGTACCATTTTTCATTTAAAATGTTTTTTCTAAAGGCTGCACTAATAATCAATTGAAAACAAAAAGTAATTAAATTTAAAAAAATCTACGTAATCTTGAGGGTTCTGATCATTTTGGGTCTTATGTTTTGGTTTGTCAGGTGTTGTCCTAGCCTATTAATTCAGTTAAATCTCGAAATTAAACTTTTTGCTTATTAATTCAGTCTTGAATGTGATATATGAAGTTATAAATTAAGTTTACTAGTTTTACATACATTCTGTTGGTATTAAATGTTAATAATGAAGATGTCAGCCATGAATTGAATGTTTATAGATTTTTTGTTTTCCATAAATTTTTATCGGTATCCATTTAATAGAGTTCTGGAGAAGGTAGGGGCTTTTAAGAAGGGTTATTGAGAAAATAGGGTGTTCTTTTTATTATACACTTTCAAAATGTATCCAAATGATTATGAAGTTCTGTTTCATGTAATGTAATGTAATATATCAAAATCCTACTGACTATCAGTATTATTCATTAGGCTATTTTTATTGTAGGGCTTTGTTGTTTGAATTTTAATATTGTAAACCAAATTACCAGGATGATTGTTCAAAATAATTCAAATTTTTGATTTATCATCATTTAAATTACAATCTGTGAGTCGAGAATTTTCTTCCTAATTTTTGTTTTCAATAGTACAATTGCTAATAAAATTATTTGTGTCTTGAAAGACTGCAACAGAGGATTTATGAGGCCGACTTTTTTCACTTTCTCTTAACCATATGTACTTTCATTTATATTGTGCGAACCAGGGCTCCACAAGAGTTAGGATATTCCCAACTCTAATGTATGTATTTCCATGAATGACCCCCTCACACTGATGAAAGGGTATTACGTCTTAAAACAAACCAATTCCTGAATTTGCTAATTATATTAATATTAATATAATATTAATTCAAGAATTTGCTAATAACAAGAGCAGGATTGAGTTTATAAAATGAGTTATAATGTTAATAGAAGTTGTAATTAAAAATATACAACCATATAGGAGCACATACAATAAATTCACATGAGAACAATTAGTATTGCATGCAATAACACAGGTCAATTATGGTAATAAGATTAATAATGTAAAACTAAAAGAAGATATTAATGTAACCAATAGATGTACAATAAAAAGGAATGATCTGAGTGTTAGTTTCCAAGATGCTGCAGGCTGGATGGAAGTTTGTAGATTCTTGACTCCCAGTTCCGCAGATAATAAATGTATACGCGAAGTAACTCGTAAAATGAGTTGGTACAGACGTAAAATGCGGCTCCCAGTCTCGAAGAAGCAATGGAGAGTAGTCGCCAAAGATTGGGCAGAAGGAGCGGAACGCTCCCGCACACACTCATTGTCGCACTTGTCTCCTCACTCTCCGTGCCAATTTATCAAATACTCTGTACCTAAATAAGCCTACAGCCGATCGCACCTGCTTATATTCTACTTAAAACTGCCTTTTCATCTTTCAAAGAAGGAATCTTTCAAAGAAGGAAGATCCTGGTTCATAATTATTATCAAAAGATTATTTTTACCATAAAACACAGAAATCATGCTAAAGAATAGGATATGAACATATATTCATTAGTAAAACTTGTTTCCTATTGGTGTGTATAAAATCAATTGTAGATTATTGTCATATTCCCTTTTCAGGAAGTTGAAAATTTAATCCATCATAATATTGACGTTCTTTATTAAATTCTTAATACAATCTTTACTCAATACCAAAAAGAGTGCATTTGTTTTTGAGTAATATATTCATTAGAAGATGTCACAGGAAGAAGTGGTATGTCAGCATCTAAAACTGCCTTTGTCATTGCTTAATTTATGTTGAGTTTCTTGTAATCAATAGGTATGTCCAAATGCAGTATTGCATGCTTCTTTTTTCTTCAACAAATCTCTTCTGATTTGATCTTCCTTCTTAAATTTGTTCATTGGGCTCAAGGTAGAATTCTATTCATTGGCAACAGATTTGTGTTTTGTTACATTTAATCTACCTACATTCCTTTTGACATTCACTTCAAATTATGTCACATTAATTTATTTTTTTGTCCTCGTTGCTTTTCTTAGTCTTCGTTGGTATATTATCTGTCATAACTGACTTTCCTCCTTCATTCGCTATTTTAACTAACGCTCTTTTAAATTGGTATATATTTTATTGAGATCTGTAATGAACCTGAAGATTTAAGTTTTCATGAAGCAAATGGAACAATACCTCTGGTCATGTAACTTATTAAGTAATAAGTCAAATTATTTTATTCTGAATACAATAAAAATTGTGGATTTCTGTATGTGGTCTGCTGGTAATTTGGTTGACAGACAGACCAATATGATCAGTAATGATCAACTGACAATAAACAATTTTACTTAATCTAATGGTGCCTTTCATAAAACTTAATGTAAAAATAAAATATTCTACAATTAGAAAAGTAATAAATTATAAGAAGAAGCATTTATTTTTGAAATAAGTATTTACACCTTTTTCTTTTTGTTTAAACATATTTCTTTTAACACGAACTAATATTCATCATAATCCAAAATGTGATAAATAAATTAATAGGTTATTTAAAAAAAAATAGTTACAACAATATATACATATCCACTACACTAATTAAAAAGCAATCTATTGTTAAATTATTTCTATATCTTAAAGCTTACATGACTTTAAGCTTTAACATATAACATAAAAGTATGTCAACTATTCCTGGTAAATGTTTGTCCTTAAGAGATCATTTTAATCTGAACTCTTTCAATTTTGGACATGTCCGCATAAAATTATGTATATTTTCCACCTCTACTGTGTTACATAAAGCCCAATGCTTTCTTCTTTCCTCTCTATTTACTTATTTTTAGGGACCAACAATTTTAAAATTATTTACATACACATTTACATTTACATTTGCATTATTTATATGTTTGAATGCACTATCTAAATTAATACATTTATAACTGAAATGAATCTTTGCTTGCTTAACAAAAAGTACAAATGAATGAAATAAAATAATTTAAAAAAATAAATAATAAAAATAATAAATAAAAAAATTGAAATAAATGAATAATATAAATAGATAAAAGTGCTTTAAGTTAATTTCTGTGTTACAGAACATGCTGTAGTTTAATTTCAACAACCATTGCATTAATTTAGCATATTTACTAAACAAATAAACTGTAATGTAAATTTATTGTATTTGTATAATCGACTCTTAAACAAATAACATATACTTCAGATATTTGGCCTTATTTATTGTAGGCTTAAAATACAGGCCATTATTACACAGGCAATTCAGACATAGGAAGAGAAAAAGAGAACAGAATAATGTCAAGTTTGAACCTGACTAAGATACACAAACTTGAAAATTACTAATTCAACAACCTATCTAGAAGATAATTCCGCTTGTTATGTGCAAAATCAGGAAATACCAGTTGAACCTTTGGTGTCAGAATTTAAGTATGAACCCGGTTGGTGCTACTGACAGCAATGATCAAGATGGAACCTGAAGTTCAGAAATGGCAATATTATAATTAATGATTATTCAGAAATCCTGAGATGCGGTGTGGTGTGATATAGATTTCAGGAAAACATTTTCTTTATTGTGCCAATGTTTCGATCTTTGTTGAGATCATCTGCAGGGCTCAGTCTTCTGTAATTATCTAATGAGTAGAATTGTAATGACAATTAGCTGTTCAGTTCCATTACAATCTATTGATGAATTGAGTAAAACAGATAAATTGGACAACCGTCAAATGCAACCTAAACCATTCTCTGATATCTACAAAGAATCAGCAAAATTATACCCTAAAGAAACAAAACAAAACTCCTATACTCTAGCTACTATACCCCTATTGATGCATTTGGTCATATGCAATTCACTCAAATGTTCTCATAATGTTATGTTTTGTTTTGCAGATTATAAGCCATATTCAGTGCAAACCAGTAAGAAATTAAATGCTGGCTTGACAAAAAGTCTGCTTAAACCTTTAAAGAAATAAAATAGAACATCATCCGGCTGTTTGTCACCTTCAGAGGAAGCAAAATGTTCTATAAATGTGCGAGACTATTTTAAGAGATCACCCTTCAAAGTGAATAAGGGAGATACTTCAACAATTTAATAAAGTCAGAATATATGCAGAATAAGAAAGGAGGCAATGCTTGGGTGAGAAAATTTCTCAAATCTGTGTCTAGATGACACTGGAGATTTTGAATAGCCAAAGATTGATACTGATAAACACAGTGATGTAAAATCTTCACTTCTACACCGTGGCTCCAATTGGCCAGGAATTGCTCAGAAATTTAATCATACATAAATCTGGCTCATCGATTAAGTTGACAGGAAAAGATTTTGTGACACATTGACAATTCCATTCCAGCAGGCCTTAGCCAAACACATGATGGGCTTGACAATGGAACTAACATCAAAACAAAATCGAGACAAAAAAAGTTGATCAAACAGAATGAGTTAAGAAATGTTTTAACAGACAATAAGTTAAAAAAAGACATTAATTCATTTACATAACCTGATTTTGATGCTACGTTGGTTTTTGTTATTGACATTAATGCACAAACAAAACGCTGACCATTCACATCTCTTTATACCACATCAGTCAAATATTAAAACAACAAATGTGGGTGAATGAATAGAACATTTCTCAATGCATGAATGGGGCTAAACACCTGGGTGATTTAATCATTGAGGACATAACATTGTTTGAGGCGTCTGATACTACATTTGAAGATCTAAAACTTGGAACCATTAATGTCAAACAAGAGAGATCATATAACATTTTTACACAGCAGAATGTTGGTACACAATAATTAAATCACTTATTAACACATGGAGATAGTGTTTCTTTGTTTACACTTCATATTGTTGCAAAGGAGAGAGACTTCAAGACCCCTTTCCGTTCCTTCTTCACAAAAGTATAAAAAAACTGCTTGGCACAGTCACTAAGAGCAGAGAACAGGTACTGCATAGGAATAGTTGGAAAGATCCAGGAAGAAAGGATCAGAGGATAACTTTTTAGACCTCAAGGAAATATTTTTAAATTTAAATAAAAGGTTTGGTTTATGAAAATATCCAGCTATATTATTTGATGATTGACCCTGTGATGGTTTTTTCTGTAATTTTGAGATTCTTTTGCCGACCATGACTGTTCTTATGGTTCAGTCTTAACTCATGCGTTTTTGTGACAATCCTGTCTTTTCGTCGTTTGAAATCCTGATGACTTTTCGTTTATTTTTAGATTTTTCAAGTCTGTGTGGACTAGTGATGGTAATATTGGACAATCGAGGTAGTTGTTTACTGATGTCGACCCTCTCTGCCGGAATCATGGCCCATCCTCCGCAGCCGCAGTTATTAGTCGTAAAATTATTTACCGGGCCTATAACTCGGGGTGGAAAAAATTTCCAGCCATTTAAATAAACTACGAAAGTTTGAAAAAGTAGGACAAAGTTGGAAAAAGGCTTATTTACAACTTATAATAATTGCTGGAAGTGGATCGCGGTCGGTGATCAGTGGACATAGAGTTTAAACTATTCGATACCTCATCCCGCTTCTCTCTCTGCTCCACAAAAGTGTAGAATCGATATTTTTGCGGGTTAGGAGTCGTGATATTCATAAATGACAACAAAAGTAGTTGATAGTTTGCCTCTGGTTATTACGATTCTAATAAATTCGATTTCAGTCTGATTTTCTCAATTTCCTGTCCGACGCCGCCTGGATTGAAACTGAAGAGACCCTCAGCCGTTCTGGTAATATGAAGAGGAGGAATGGCGAGTGCCCGAAGCTCCGAAGGCCTATAAAAAGGAACAAAATAACAGATGGTATTTACGGAAGGTGAGACTTCCACACAGATCCATCGCCATATGTCTTTTGTTGCGTCCGTTTCGTCTCGCTTTTTCACCAATTTCATTACCCGAGGTTCACGGTTTTCGTACCTCAGCATTCCCACGGGCTTTGATTTCACGCATGTCGACCCCCGGACCTTTGATAAATAAAGGATAACGCCGAAATACACTAACCTAAATAAAAAGAAATAAAATTGATTTTCCTTAATATTTCTTTTATTTTTTAAATTTTCTACTATTTTTTCTTAACACTATTGAACAAATATTAGCTAAACACCTATAAAGACCTCCTCTCGCTCTTGGCTTAGGCTTTATTTCTAGGATACAAAAAATTAACAGAAAAGTTTACATTTTGAACAATTACTATTCTACAATTATTTGCCTACGTGCATCAGTCAAGCATTGTGAAATATGCTGTTGTACTGCCGGTTGTACTAACTTCACACATGTCGGTTATCCGACATGACTTACAAAATAGCCAGCGGTACCATACAAGCCAAATCTTGCATTAATAAGTAATAGTTGCAGAACTTCGTATCCAGTTGCACCGTCTGAAATGGCAGTGATTGGGGTAATTTTATAAAGCTGGCATCAATATGATAAATACTTGTTTAATCAATCAAAACTTCATTAGTTGAAATACACTTCTCCCAATGTGCTGTAAGCTTTCTTATCCCCTCCTTGTAGAAGTTTGGAGTTGGAGGTGTAAAGAATTTTTCTATTGCTGTTTTGAGAGCATCTCCAGTTATAAAAATTTTATTTCTTAGAAAACGGTCCAGGGCACAAAAAGGTAGAAATCACTTCGTGATATGTCATGTGGATGTGGAAGAATTTCAATTTTTTTGCTCTTGAAGTTTTTGCATTGTTTGTGAAACATGAAGACGAGCATTGACATGGAGGAGCATAAGTATTTTCTATTGACCAAACTTGGATGTTTTTTGTGCAGTTCTGATAAAAAATATTTAACTCTTGGCAGTACGAGTTCCCTGTGATTGTTTTAATCTGGTTCAAAAATTTAAAATTCCCCACAAAACAGTCAACATAATTTTTTGTCGTCTGCTTTGGGGACTCATCTCTATCCATTGATCTGACCTTGTCTAATTGTCGTACAGGATCTACTTTTCATCACGAGTAAGGACCCAGTTCAGAAATGGTTCATTGTGATTTTGCTGCAAAAGCGAAAAACACATAATGTGTATCTTTATGTGGTTCAGACAAATCGTCTGGTACCCATTTATCTAATTTTTTGTTTTCCCATTTTCTTTGAAATGCCTTGAAAAGGTCGTAGCACCTACTCCCAGTACTTTGGCATATTCCCCAGTGCTTCTTAAGGTACAAGGTTTCTTGAAAACCGCTGGTAACAGTCCTTTCGTTTGCAGAATCTGCCTCAAAATTGATGTTACAACATGTATGTACACATACTTCAGCAGTGGTAGCTTAAGTGCATACAAAAAATTATACGTAATTCTGGTGAGGTCATTGTTGTTTATAATCATTTATTTCGCAGAGAAGCTTCACTAATGAATCACAACTGTGTTTGTAAACATTGCATTAATAAAAGAGGAGGATTGAGAAAGAAAGGAAACAAAACTAATATTTTATATGGTCCAATTAGATACTTGAAAAAATAGCAATACTGGCAACATATCATCACAAAATTATTCATACATTTGGTTGTTTTTTCCCTTCTTTAATTTTTATTTTGAACTGGCACAAGATCAGTTACTGGCTCTGTCTCTGGTGTATAGCCGAAAAAGTGTTTGAATAACTCAAAAACCCAGAAGTGGAGACAGACCTCATAAATGACTCTGTGCCAGTTGAATATGAGTTCACCAACTCGCAGACCAAAACCCAACATCAACTCTAATTTTATTTTTTATTTGATAATTTTTTAAAAATAGTTCCTATTCACAGTTTGTCGTTTTCAGTGATCCAAACTTCAAGCGCATAGCTCATCGTCAGGTTGAAAGAATTGACTACCTGATGATGATACGATTGAAATCTGGAAAAAGAATGTATCTTTTTAAAAAGAGTGAATAACGCATTCATTCCGCCAATTATAATTTCTACAAATTTTAATTTGTAACTAAACGTTATAGGCAATAAATTACATGATGATACAATAATAAATTTCAAGTTGTTATAAAAAATTATTGGGTTTTACATTAAAATGCAATAAATGACATTTTTTATTGCTAAAAAAGTATCCATGTACTCACAAAACTACGAAAAAAACAAAATTATATTTTCATGAATTATACTTATAATCCAAGGTTTTGGTTGATATGAAAAAGCAAGTCTTATGAGTGTCTTGTGTTGGGACCTTCGGCTCAATGCGCTGCTGCTCAAACCACTTTAACTATAGTAACTCTAAGTTGTCTTCTACTTGTCACTATCTTTTTCATCTTAACCAAGACTTTAGATTAAAAGATAATTAAAATATTTAATATGGTCAAGACTGCTAAATGCATATATGTGAAGTAATATAATAATTTTGTATGCAATCCCTTTGTAGCCATTTTTGTATGCAGTGTAATGTGTGGATTTACCTCATTTTATAAAGTTCACTCTATGAGAAACGTATTCATTTCCAGATTTTTCTCACCATCATGGCACATAAATCTCCAATAGGTTTATGTCAGGTGAAGAACTTGCATAAATTAAGAGTTATTTTTTTCATTATTTTAAATGTATATTTTTGTCACTTTTTAAATTGTGTTAGAGTTCTGTACACATAATTTTCAGATTATCTATGTAACTATCAATTCACTGACTTCTGTAGCATTCATACAACCCTACACCACACTGCATTCCTGCAAACGAACCCATCAAATCTAAAAATATTAAACTTACTTTGTTGAGTATAGGATCTACCACAGATCAAGGTTTGAAGAAAACTATGTGCTGTCGTCTGATTTACTTCCAATCTTTGAAATTCGGTTTAGAAATTTAACAAAAAATGAGCATGCATAATAATTATGAAAAACTAACAAACGTACACAAAGACAGTTTTTATTAAAATGCCATCATAACACCGTTTTGAATATTTTTTCAAATGTTCAGGTATATGTTCTCAAGCAAAATTTAGTCTTTCTGATGTGTTTTTATTACTTACAAAAATTTCTTTTTCTTATAACGGGAAACCACAGGGACCAAATGGTTGAGGTGTCCAACTCATAAGATTTTTTCTAGCTGTTCTGTCTTTGTATCCTGCTTCATGGAAGCATTTACAGATAGTTTGCGGCATAGCATGCACCCCAAAAGATGAAGCTTGCATAACTAATTTACACTCTTGTCCTGTTTAAACTTTCCTTGGTCCTTTAGATTGTTTAGCATTATGTATAGGACCAGGGGGCTGTATTATTTTAAATCACATATTGGCTGGTTGAATGAGAATGTTCAAGTTATTAACCTAATTGATGATAGCTTAAACCTTGCTGACACAAGACATTTGTATCTTTTATAACTGAACTTAATTTGGCTGATTTTCTACCATTTTTCATTCTAAATTGAAATAAACAATATTGATAATACCCAAAACTGTTTTTCCAGTCAATAAGAGTTTGAAGGTATGAATACTTTTTGGCATTCAAAACTGTCATTTTTTGGAATGCAATATAAAACCTAATTATTTTATAATAAATAAATACTTTAAACTTATTGATGAATTATTTAGTTTATTGTATACAAAAATGTTTTAGTTGCAAAACACAATCAAAGAAGGAAATTAAAAAAAAAAAAATCAAGTATATGAATAATTTTTGGACCCAATATATGCTTGGAAAGCCACAATTTATCATGCAAGGTTTGGTAGACCAAGATAAAATGATATGACGAACTGGCTGCTTACTCTGCTTCAAGTTATATGCTTTTCTATTTTTTTTCTACAGTTATGTTGTATGTCCCAACATGGAATCTCAGTCTGTAAATAGAATGGTGTTCCTAACGAATTCTTAACAACAGAATACATAATAACGTTTGAAACATACCAATAGAATCTTGTTGAATTCTTTAACATATTCTTATCAGCTTTACCAATGGTTAATCTCTAACATGATTCTTTAATTAATTGAATGATATTAATTAGTCAAGCAGGCCACGAAAAATAGTGAATGATTCTTTAATTTGAACTAGAGTTGTTACAAGTCATGAACTTACAAAAATAAAAATAAGAAGAGAAATTGTTACACCTATACATTTTATTTTTTTATTACCTTAAAGAGTTACTATTTTCATAAAATATATTGTTAGCAATACTAGAGATGGTGTGATACTGTTATTTCTTTCACTCTTCTTTTAATAAGTTAAAATTAGATTATCTTGTGGTTATCTAGTTTTAGATTGGTTTGATTTGTGAATAAATTTTTTAAAATTCAGATTAAACTCTTCTAAAAGTAACTAAAATTTTAAACTAGCAAATGTTGAACATTTTATTCCTTTGTGTGTGTATTATGGCTTAAATCCAGCCATTTCTATATAAACTGAAATATCAAGTGATTTACTATAATAGTTTTTGCCTGCATTAACCCAATAACCATTAAACTTTAGCACCTAATATTTATGAATAATATGGATGTTGGTATGGACTGGATGAAAACCCTAATCCTTGGCAATATTGGGATTGAGAAGTCAAAGAAATTAAAAACCATCTATTAAGACTTAATGACAATTTTTAGGCTTCTTTAAGATAGTTTTGTCCTAATGATAGTCCTTAAAATAGGATAAAAGCTTGGCAGTTCACAATCAAATTTGTTTCCAGATTTAAGATCTAGATTATTTGTGGATAAACAAGTGGTCGATACATCCAATATTTTAAACAGCTACCTAATGTTATTTTTTAATGTCCTAGATATCTACAATTGTAAACTAAGTCTATATTCTTTCATAACAAGTCAATAATTGTCTTTTAACTTTCTATTCCATAAATTTTATTTTTTATTTTTGTTTTCTCAACCAAATCTGTATAAGTAATTAATATTTTGATCTCGCTGGTTTTATCGAGAAATTGTCAAATATTTATGAAGCAAGTAATGTTATCTTTTTATTTTATTTTTTTACAAGGGTTGTCGGTGTTTCTTAAAAAAAATGCCTATGCATGTTCAAATGCAGGGCTGCTAGCATTGAACCCAGGACTTTTACAGTGATGAGCACCACATTAATGCCTAAACCATTCCGGCCATCGAGGGCCATACTTCTTTTCACGTTTACTTTAAATATTTTGGGACAGTTTAACCCTTTGATTATCTAGTGGAATATAGACATTTTCCCTTTCCTTTAAATTAACTAACATCGAGTAGAATCAGATTACCAGCTTTAATAGAAATTGATGTATTTCTGTCATAGATGGTGAATGAATTTCTTTTGCTCTTCAAGAAATGGCCCACACTAATTAACCATTTTCTGTTTGCAGTACTATTGTGTACCTGAAGTTTTTCCTATTATGGGCTTTTGTCCTACTAGCAGACTTCCTCCTTGAGTTCCGTTTCGAATTCCTTTGGCCTTTCTGGCTCCTTGTACGCAGCGTTCACGACTCGTACAAATATCAAGGATTGGTAAAATTAATTTTTTTAAAGCTAATTTTGCTATTAGGATGTAAACTGATTATTATTTATTTTCTCAGGCATTTTCAGTCTTCTTTATGTCGATTGCAGTCACTTCAGATATGATCTGTTACTTTTTTATCCCAGTCCAGTGGCTCTTCTTTGCAGCGAGCACATATGTCTGGGTTCAGTATGTTTGGCATACTGGTAATTTTAAAGCAACATGGATGTAAAATTTTTAAGTTTTTTTTTTACTACAAAGTCTTATTTTTAGAAAAAGGCATATGCCTACCAACAGTAATGCTGTGGCTGTTATTTGCTTACATGGAGGCTGCAGTTCGCCTCAAAGACCTTCGGCATATGCCATTTCACCTCGATCTGTGTAGGCCATTCGCTGCTCACTGGTAATATACTATTTTACAAAACAACAAAAATTAATTAATTAAAATGCAATGTTTATGTGTGGATTTCAGTATTGGCTACCCAGTTGTAACATTGGGGTTTGGCTTTAAAAGCTATGTAAGCTTTAGAATCAGACAGGTATGATTGTTTTATTATTGTTTATTTTCCTTTGGAGTGTACCAACAATTTTGTACAATATGAAATTTTAAAAATAGCGGAGGCAAAGAGATGTTAGAAAGGAGAACAGTTTCTACATGAATCTCCTTCAACAAGCATTGCCTGTAGAAGGCACGTCTTCCTCACAACAGGGAACACCACCTGAAAAAACAAAAGGTTTGGTTTTATTAATTAATTTACTGATGTATTCACCTACTACGTTTATAAACTTGTCTAGGTGCTGAAAGTAATGGTGTTGGTCACCATGGAATGTCAACTTCCCAAAACTGTGGGAGTAAATCTTCACACAGAAAATCTCTTGACAAAGGAGCTGCTGAGCCATACACAAACGGTTCTATAACACACAATGTCGAATACACAGAAAAAATCAAGTATATATGATTATTTAGTCCTATATGAAAGTATTTTCCTAAAACTCTTTTATTTCGAAAAGGACAAATGGGTCTTGCCGAGGGTCAAACAAACAGAGCAATTCTGGCGGAGGGGGCCTCAAAATGCTTTGCTTCAGAAGTAGAGACTCGGGCAGTTCAGCACCCCCGGCTACAGACGAAGAGAGTGTCAATCAGTCACAAACATCAAGCTCGCAAATGAGCAATAACACGAGCAGTAAAGGCGGTGGGAAAGGTGGAAAAGGCAATTCGAAAGGAAGCAAAGGATCAGCACCTCCGAAAGAAAACGACACACCACATAAAGATGAATATTGTCTTAAGTAAATGATCTTATTTAATAATTTACAAATCCATAATAGAATATATTGATCTCTCTTGTTCCAAAGCCTCGTAGTAAAATAAAAAGCGCAGTATATAACCATTGCGGGCAGTGTAGCAGATTTTACAACATTTGTCATATTTAAAAAGATACTTTTTTATAGCAAGTAATAATAAGTCTTGTTATCTTATCTGAGCTACAACCCTTAGTTTATCAACTGGGCAATTCAAGTTTATGTTGTTTGCTTCGTTGCCAAATTTAGTTAACAATCTTGTAATATTAGTTTAACTTGTAGTCAAGAACCGCCCTTATGTCCTTGCTTTTAAAGTTTAATTTAAACTAAGATATATTATGGTAGTTGTGCCTGATTATCGGTTATGACATGTATTATGTAGCCAATTATAACTGCCCAGTTATATGGAATCTCAATAAGCTCTATGTTGCCCAAGTAGCACAGGAGTTAAGATATTAAAGTTAGCCAAAAACATATTTAGATAAATTGTAAATTTGTAAAAAGACATAAAACTTTTTTTTATCCAGTAGTAAATGTTTTTTTATTACTAATTTAAGGCATTTGAATTTAGGTTAGAGTCTGAAGTGAAACGCCTAAAAGGGGAACTTCAGTCGAGCAAACAGAATGAGTCAGATCTCAAATCTCAGCTGAGCAGCACATATTCAGCGGAAAAAGCTGCTCGTGCGGAAGTTCTTACACTAAGGCACCACAATGAGGAATTGGAGTCAAAGTAAACTTGTGAATTACCATACTTTTTAAAATAAATTAACTTTTAACAAACAATATTCTAGGTTGCAAAACATGGTGTCTACGAGAGCGAATGAGCGACAGAATATTGTGTCCCTTGAAAAGAGGCTGGCAGAAGAGCGGAGGCTACGTTGCACAGCTGAGTCACAACTTGCACAGGACAGGAAGGCAAAACGTGATGCTCAGCGTGAATGTTCTTCTGAGGCATGTCGACAGAGACGGAGGGACCTTGAAGGTGAAGTCAAGTCTATACGAAGGGATCTCAAGCTCAAAGAGGAAATCTGTGCAAGTGCAGATCGTGAGCTAAAAGTATGTAAAAATAATATATAGCATAAAAATGTACGTCTATTTGAACGGTCTGAACTTTATATATTTTTGTTTGCAGAGTCTTTTGCAGTACAAAGAAAGTCAGACTGGAGCTGATGTGCTATTGAACGCTGTTTCGGTGCTGCAAGATAAAAATTTGCATCTTGAGAATTCTCTAAGTGCAGAGACAAGAATAAAGCTGGACCTTTTTTCTGCTTTGGGCGAAGCCAAGAGACACTTGGAGATAAAAGACAGTAATAACCATATTAAAAATTCTAACGTGAATGAAATCAACTAATTTTTTAATGATTTTAGGTCTGATCAGAAGTCAGGAGAGAGAGATAGAAGAACTGAAATCGAAAATGGCACAGGTGCTTGCAGTGATGCCTACAGCAGATTTCCTTGTACATGCCCCTTCTGCAGTGGGGAGCAGGAGCATCATGGGTGGCGGTACCAAGCTAAGAGGCTTGGTAGTCTCACAGAACAGTACCATGCCTGCACAGTCTTCGATCATGGCTTCTTCCGCATCTAACCTGGATCCAAATGCGACAGTCTATACACCTAAGCAGGGCCATCTCACTACAGAAGCATAGTTCTTTCTCCTTGACCCATCCCTCCGTTTACTAACAAATACACAAAGGGTAATAACGTTTCTGTTCTATTCTAGAACACTATAGTATACTAATATATTTTTTGAACTATCAGTGCAAGTTACAGTTTTATTGTTGCACATTTTATTTCTGAACCAATGTAGATTAGTTAGCTTCATTAATTTTAGATTTGTTTTTATTTTTCAGGAAGAAAGGTGTGCAGTGATTTTTCTTTCATCTAAAATACATTTCAGTTCAGAGAACGTTCTCAAAAAGTGAAAATTTAACCAAGTCGAAATGTTGCCAGGATTATTTATCATCTATATTTTGTTTGATTTTTAATTTTCTATCCCACTACACAAAGAAACGCACTAATTTTTTTTTTTTTGAAAAATTAATTTTCATAATCTTCTTATACTTGAGACTGGTTAATTTTTGTTTTGTTTAAATTTGATGTTTCATGCTATTTGTTTTGAAAATATTATTTTTACATATTTTATGCTTGCAAAAAGCATAACAGTGAAAGAAACCGCCAATAAAAATACTACTACTAATTAAATATTAAAACAAGGAAAAGAAGTGAGCGCGAGAGATGAGAAACAGTGTATTATGATTTGAATTTCTTTGTAATTTCAAATCTTCCTAAAAATGCGCAACTGTGCCATTGTTGTTATGATTCTAGTCAAAAATAATAATAATACAATTATATATGTATATTACAAAAAAAAAAAAAAAAAAAAATGAAAGCTTGATTGCTGGTACTACTTCCTCCCTCATTTTTAAAAAATATTTTTTCTAAAATTAACAGCTTCTCCCCCCCCCCTTGAAATAGGGAACTAATGGCAAAAAGAAAAAAATAAAAGAGGAAAAATCACTAAATGTTGTAAAGAACGGCAAAGATCTCAAATTTCCTTTTTTAAATTTTCTTTTTTTCCTTGAAAAATTTTTTTTGTTCTGCTTATGTATATTTTGTTTCGCAACTATTTTTAGACTGAAGTTTTTATTTTTAACTAAAGAAACTCGTGATTTATTTTAGTTTTTTCTGACACCCTCATCTTTTTGAAAAATTGCCCTACAAACCTTAAATGATTGAATTGTCAGCAGGACAATTTTTAAAATTGAGAAATATTGAAAATTAATCTTTTCTGAAAAGTTTTACATGTTTATGTTATTAAATTCAAATATATTGCACAATTTTAAGTAAATATATTTTTTAAAATTTATTACAACCATCATAATACACCAAAAAAGGCTGTTAATTTTGTTTAGCAATTTAGTTGGGCATTTTCAAGAAGAACATTGTGAAAACAAAACAAAAGAGCATCACATCCCCGTTAATCCTTTTCATTTATACAATAATTTTATCAGTTTTCTTTTTCCAACTGTTTTATACAATTGAAAGAAATGAACATATATGTTTTGAATACTCAAGGTAATTTTAAGTTTTTAACAAATTGTAATTTTTAATAATTTTAAAAATTAATTTAATGTGATATTGTATTTGTTAGTTGTGTAAATATAAGAGAAATATGGGAAAATCTGTAATAATAATAAAAACAAGTGTTTTATTCTTTGTGGCAAAAAAGAAAATGTTACAAAAGAAATTTTAAAGAAGTCTTATCTTCTTTTGGTTTTTGTTCTTTGTTTATCGCCCCTTCATAAATGCACAAACAGTACCTTATGACAAAGTACCTTAAATTTTATTTTTGTGATTGCTTTTGTACTTATTTCTTGTTTGTTATCTTTTTTCTTGTTGATATTAGTGCTTAATTCCTTAGTTTTTAAATTGTTCTAAAATCCAACTTTTAAAAAAATGTGAGATTTTTTTCTTTGTCATTTAAACATTGGGAAAGCCCTTCTGTGATCCTGGAGCCATGTATAGAAAACAAGGGGACATTTTGTGACTGTATTGTTTGACCTAATAAAATTAAATCGAGAAATTTTAAAAATAATATGAAAAAATGAAAATAAACATCTGACACAATTAAATTAATGTATTTTGTTTTAATCCTTCAAAAATCCTCTTCTTCTTCTTCTTCTTGTTCATATTTATATTACAATTATTTAGAAAAGGAAATATTTTGCATTTTATTTAATATTAATTTTTTATTTATTTTTGAATGGGGGTGCACAAGAGAAATTAATCAATCACCTGGGTGGTAAGCCTTTAGAAAAAAAAGCCCATTTATATGTACATACTAGAATATTTTCCATCACTGTGTGAGTTTTACTCTCATGAAATAATTACCTCATAAGTTTATAATCACAAACAAATCATATGGAAAGGCCCATCCCCCACTGTCTGGGTGCAAAGTGTCACCAATGGTCGGACAGATTTGGGGGATCTAAATATATTTTTTTATAATCATACTGTTTTTCACAATAGTGGAATACCGTTGTTTTAATAGTCTGGGACAGGATAAAAGAGCATGGTCTTGATCTTTCACAGTTCCCCTGTCACCCTCACACTTTTCTGAATGTATCATGTGGAAAGGGTACCTGAAAATGATCAGTCATAATCCGAAATGTGTTGTACAGCTTGAAAAGTTGGGCTCACAATCTTGGAATTATCCCTATGGGTGAAGGGGTCTGAGTAGGCAGTTGATTCGTTTGACACATTACCAATCATTCTCACCTCTCTCATTAACCTAGAGAAACCATACCCCATCATTTGAAGGATCACGGCATAAAGGGCATTGTGCAGCTCAGGCACTCCCTTTCTCAACCCATGTGCTATGGCATTTTTCGTTAAGACCTCTCTTAACCCTTGGTTACAAAGGGAGTATCCAGACAAAAAATAATGGCACAGCCTTGAGATAGAGGCAACCTAGATTTGTCTATTGGCTTTAATTCAGCAGAGTGGGCAGTGAGTTTGCAATCAGTAACATAGATGGGTCAGCATACCAGATCCTGTTTGCAAAGACAGGAGAGGACACATGATTGACTGGACTATGAGTACACCATAGTGTTATAAGTTATAAACCCAGGTATGCACATATGTATGATTAAGGACTTGTAATGGCTTAGTGGTCAGACCCATGAAGGGGTACAGTGAGCCTGCTGGTGCGGTGGTGCTGTGATCAGCTTCCTCTACCAAAGTTCCTCTGAGGAGTGGTTAGCAAATACATTTAAAACTACCATGTGAACCAACCATGTGGTTCAAACATATATGGAGTGCCAGAAGCTGGAAGGGTCCCTCCACTTCAACTGGGGAGACAGAGTTGTTTTCTCTATCTAGGGAGCATAACTGGAATGCCGGACAAAGTGTACAAGTCGTCACTCCCCTCGGAAGGGGCAAGCATGTGGGGACGAAGATCGTCTTATACCTTATGGATGGTCTTCTACACCTTGTAAGCACAGGTGCGTTGCCTCAAACCTTGAGAAACAAAAATCTGATAAGGCCACGAGCTACTTGCGGACAAAAAAGATCCACATGCTCCTTTTCAGGATTAAGAGCAACCATGGGATAATGTCACAACATACTATCTTTAATTCTGATCTCACATGGATAAAGGCAAATTGTTGTGGCCCAGGTGAAGTCTGTTAATAGATAAAAATGTTCTTGGCCCACCAATTTGGATGAACCGTTTATGGTGTAGGTGGAATGTTCAGTTGGATGTTTGCATACATTTTCCCTTTTTGAGTTCCAATTTTCTTAATATGCTGATTGCCACCACCTGCTGTATTTTATATATCATAGTCAGTTAATCCATGCTATTAGATTCGCTTTACATCTAATGAGTATTGTAAAAAAGTTTTTGGGATGGTACAAAAGCTATGACAAAATTAACAAGATTCTAAAAAAAACATTAAAATTATTGAGTTTTTCTTCTTTAAATTGCAACAGAAAATTAAAAAATAAATGTGTTATAATTTTAAAGCATATGTTTGCCATAAAATAAAATGTCATATAAACTATATAGATTGTTGTGGTATTTTAACTGAATACAGTGGAGCGTGTGTTCTCTTTTTAAAGGAAATGTTGCAAATTGAAATATCAGGCATCTTAAAGTTAAATGAGATCTAGTACAATCAACAAAAAATCTTAAGTCGGATATTACTTTGAAAATTTGTACTCACAATAATTTATTTTTGAACAAATTAATTTTTTGTCTTGTGTTGTAAGACATAAATTTAAACCTTATTCCAATAACTACATTAAAATTGCTTTTCATTTTTTCCTCATTAATACGCTATTATTTATTTCCACTGTAGAGCCCACATTACGCTTTGCAGAGTGCTGGACATACAAAACTATAATAAGCGTCCCGACAAGATGTAAACTTTGGTGATAAAAAATAACAAATTATTCTGATATTTATGGAAATCCGTTGAAGCATCATGTTTTCTGGCCTCTTTCTCTCAAAATACTTTAAGTTGTGTTTTTTCGTCGAAGCCGGCCGAGTGCCCAGCATTCCTCACAATAAAGCTAGACCCATCAAAGTGCATTCTTCTCTCTCCTCGGCGGACAAAAAGATGCGATGTCGTACCCATTGAAGCAGTGCAGTGCAAAAATGGTGTTGTCATTGATGCAGTCCCATTAGTTGCTGAAGTCCTCAGATGGTATTTGTTACTGTTTCTTGCAACCCTAAAAAATATTAAAACTCATTAATTACAGACAAAAATGTATATAAAAAATTAATAACGGAAGCTAATAATGTTTTGTGGAGCTCACAAAAGCTTCAACTTTTGTATAATGAAGATTGATGTCTATGTTACTTCATGGATAGCAATGTTAGAGTGATATGAAATTAATCCCCCCAAATTAATTTTTTTCACAGTTTTTTTTTCTTTTTTTTTTTTTTTTAATCGAACCCATGACCGCAAGGGTCAACAGCCGAGAGTCTATCATGGTAATCATTTGGCTACCGTGGTTCCCTTTTAGTATGTAGTATTCTGATAAGTAAGCGACGACCATTTGGTTTTGTTTTATACATTTCAGATGATGAATATAAAAAAATGCCAACAATTTTTTAAAAGAAAGTTTGAGACTTTCTGTAAGCCTGAAATTTTGGACCAAAATTGCAATGTTATATAATTAAATATTCAATAGATAAAGTTCTACATTGTATATAATAAATTTTGTCAGTACTGTTACTGTTCAAATCCAATTTTTGCATGTGTCCAATTCTCAGTTAATCTCGAGATACAAATGTCCACCTATAATTACACTAGCAGCCAACTAAATGGCATTTCATCTTTTTAAAAAAAATCGAACATATTTTTCTACCTGACTAATCCATCTGGTGCTTGAGATATCCTGACATTGTTGACGATCCAGTTTTCAACACCTTCGTCGGTGACCCAGTACTGGGCAGACTGGATCATGGTAACAGCATCACCGATATAGGCTGGGCCATGCCGGGACTCACTGTAGTAGACTGCAAGCGAGAAGTCTTGGGTCAAATCAGAAAAGTTGTCTGTAGTTGTTCGGGTGCCTGCCGAGTCAACTAGATACACAAGGGCGCAATTGTCTGACGTGAAACTCACTCCTTTATACCACATTTTTGCAAACCTTCAACATAAGCTCATTGATAGAAAATATATTAAAACAAAAAATTTAAAAGTTTAAAGGTATTACTTATGGTTTCCTCGAGCATCGTGTGCCATTATTTCAACCCTGCTTCCATACTGGTGGACTCTTCCATTTGGATGAAGTAAAGCGCATGCAGAGCCAGTAGCATTCATTGCAATAACAATATTATTCTGTGAAGTATTTACTTATTTGTAATTAGAAAACTAGACTAATGAGTATTGCTCCAATATTAATATATGCCCGTTACAATATTGCTATTGATAATAGGAGTGATCATGATAAAACTGCTGAAAATATTTTTACATTGTTTTCTCAAGTATGGTGTAGTTTTGATTCTGATGTTTTGATATTCAAAAAAGCAGAATAATTATGGTAATACTTTAACAGCTACAGCAGCCGAATTGAAGCTAAATTAAAATGCTAAATTAAAGCTAAATTCTTCTTGCAATGTCTATCTATATATTTCACTTGTTCGACCTATTCTTGAATATGCCTAAATCATCAGGAATCCACACTACTATATTGATAGCAAACTTCTTCGAACTGTTCAAAATAAATTCTTTCGTATGTTATATTTCAAATTAAACTGTTTCAATGATAAATCCTCTCATGCTCCCAATAATCTTACTTAAATATTTCTTATCTTAGCTTCAGAAGAAAGTTTTTTTTATTCTCAAATTAATTAATAATTGTCCCCCAGAAATCTTTGGTAAACTCCAATTTTATGTACCTTCTTGCCCACCACCTCAGAAATCAGAAAATCTTTTTTATTTTATTTATATATATTTTTTATTATATAAAATATTATATATAAAATAATAAATATAT
>CM077103.1:1064465-1100891 GCA_039619505.1 Cimex hemipterus
GTGGTCAGCGACGGTCGTTTTACTGACTTTGAGTTGCTCTGCAAGTTCTCGAACAGTTGTTTTGGGGTTTTCTTCCACCACTGATCGCAGAACATCATCATTAAGAGAGGAAGGCCTTCCACGACCTTCTTCATCTTCAAGGCTGAAATCTCCCTCCCGAAATTTTTTAAACCACCTTTGCACAGTGCACTCATTAACACAACCCTCGCCCCAGACTTGGTTAATGTTTCTAGCCGTTTGGGCTCCGCTTCGGCCGAGTTTAAACTCGTAAAAGAAAATCGTACGAAATTCTCGCTTTGACATTATAAGGATGACTGAATTATTTCCAAGTAGCGGAATGCTACAGAGGTAAACAAACAATATCATTTGGAAGAGGATTAATAAGTGTTGACATTCATACAAATGAGTAATCCTGTAAACGTAAACAGAATATTTTATATAGATTTTTTTTTAATGAAAACTTAAAATCCTGCATTATTTTCCGGACAACCCAATACATACAATTATGTATTTACATTTTTTTGTTTCCTTGAAAAGCTTTCACCAATCGGACTGCTGAATCAGTTGATGCGAGCTTAGTGTGCAAGGGCTTACAATCCTTTTTTTAATTTAATACCATTCAATTTGAATGTGCGAAAAACGGGAAAACACAAGTAAATTTTATAATGGTAAACACCTTAATTTTTATTATAAAAATAATAGCAATTAAAATCATTTAATTAACATATTATTTATGTATATATATTTAAAATGAGAGGTAGTTCAAAATTTATTATATTGTTAATGTACTTATCTCCGTGTTTAATTTTACATTTTATAATTTCCAATCTAGTTCTCTGGCTTTGTTGAAACCAGAGTTGGGCAAAATCTAACTAATTCAATCATGAATAAGAATTTTGATTGATGATGATTGAATTAGTCATGAGTAATGTTATGACTAAATCTAGTAATTTATTATTACTAATGACCTGACAATAGTTTAGTTGATCTACAGCGTCGTATTATTTTGACAAGGATATGTCGCTTGGGTCAGGGGAAAAAATGGCACCACACCACTGGATGTCACTTTTTCCGATGTTTTTCACTTAAAACCAAGCCATTATTAAGCCTTTTACCATCCCTGGGTTTCGTCTTAAGAAAATCGTTGGGCTCGCTTTGGGAAGCTCTCAATTTATCTTGAAATCTTAGTGTGTAAGACTTAATGCTAGACGAAAAAGGGTTGAAAAGTGGGGATGATTTCACAACAATAATTACATGATTTGGTAAACATAACTGCGAATTAGTGAACATCATTTACAGTAATACAATTCAAATATACGGCAACAGTAGCATTTTTGAGTTGTAAATTATTTATAGGTGTATTGTTTTATAATATATTTAGTTAGTTGTAAATTAATGAATCTCGACTTAGGTGGTTGTAATGATTGTGATATTAAATGTATATAGGAGCGGTAGAGAAAGAAAAACGCGAGTAAAAGCCAAATCGAAAATTTTTCGCAATTTAAGGACCATATAAAAACACAAAACATAATTTGAATTCAAAAGTTTCAACTTGAAAAATTTTCGATTTGGCTTTTACTCGAGTTTTATTTCTCTGCCGCTCCATATACATTTATTATCACAATCATTACAGTTAAGTTGGTAAACCACGCTTTTTGCCAAGTTCTCTAACGTGTCTAGGTTTTGAGAGGATGCTTTTAAGTGAACCCGCACTTCTAAAAGGTACTCTGGAACCTTCTTATTTAAAAATTTTACTTTTTTACCAATGCATGGCAAATAACGGAAACCTAATGATTAAGTTTTGGTGGAGTGGCTGAATCTGATTGTTGATTCTTTTAAAGTTAATTTTTTATTCCTTTAACTAGCAACCTATCAATAAATATTTCTTGGTAACATTGTTTTTTAAAAACGGATTGCACACCGCGCTCACCCATCATTCACCATTTCTATTAGGGCTTTACAATTCCTTATTTCGTTCAAGGTCTGGACAAATACAACGCGTGAAAGGCAGAAGACGGCGATATTCTGACAAAATCGAGCACTCAGCTACAAAGTGAAAAACATATTCCTTTACTTTTGAGTTGCATAAAGAGCAAGTAAACTTACTAATTTTTGTCAACACATCAAGCGAAGCAAAACAGTAGTAAATCCTTAATGTGCTACCTTTAAATGAAAGTTCCCCTTTTGCATCAGTGCCGAATTTTTTTCCCGTGACTGTTATCTTTTTTGTCTTTGGATTTCTTACACGAATAAATAAATTGAGTCGTCTTGTTTTAGGCCTTCTGATAAATCTTGCAATGTGCTTACCCTGGCATTAAGGTCACTCACAACAATTTGAAATAGACAGTGGATAATGCTTAGCAAATAAAAACAAACGAAAAACAAGCTATAATAACAAAAAATACAAACTATCAGTTTGAAATATCCCATTAAATACGTCCAACATGTCAACAGCATGGCAGCCATTTTTTAACAGTGGCGCTGTTTACCTACATAAAATTTACTCTACAAAGATAAATAGTTTTTCTTTTTTCTTAAATATTTTTTCAGTTTAAGTATTCTTAATTAGGAATAACACAGGTTTTAATATTGTAAAGATAATTTTTTCCCAATTTCGACAGCGATTTGGTTGTAGTTTCGTTCACATTCTAAAAATAAAAAGTACGAAAATTACATTTATCTTTCTAATAAAACATTAAAAAATATTTTGTTTTATAAATAGGCATTGTACATGTCGGTACATATGTTTAGATTTGGTTTAGTTTAGAAATTAAATAACTTAGCATTTTTATAGAATAGGCATCCCTTTTAAAAGTTACTGATATATTTTTAGTTATCCGAAAAAGTGATCGTGTAAACTGTAAACAGAAGTCGTTACTATATAATTTTCAGTGGTTAGGCAAGTTATTTATTCGTTGCTGGGGGTGCTGGGTTTGTTGTAACTTGGTTTGTTGCAAGACTTCCTCAACAAGATGGAAGATCGCGATGAAAGTAACCAAACTTTATCGTGCGCCAAAGTACAAGCTCCACCGACGTATGTCACTTATGGAGATACCGTGGCCAGGGTCGTTGATCCGATGGTGAGGGTCTTTGAAAAACTTCTGAAAATTAAAGAACGCGAAGAACGTGGCAAAGATGTGGACAGGGTGAAAGAAAAGGAGAAAGACGTTACGGAAGAGGCAGAAGAGAGTGCCGAACCAGTACAACATAGGTCCTCATCTAGGAGAACGACCGATTCTAAGAGAAGATCTTACAAATCACGATACCAATCGGATGGGACCCAACAAAAGCCGAAGCAAGAAGAAGAAGAAATTCCTTTTTCTTTTGTGAAAAAAGAGCTGGAGAAACGTACTCATGAAGAAATGAAAGCAATTTGGTTTAAGTACATTGGTAAGCATCTTATAGATGACAGTATTGAACGAGATTGGAAGGAATTGATAGGTGAAATTCAATTGGATGGTGAAGAATCTCGAGTAAGTATACAAAAAGTCTCATCCAAAACAAAGCCAAAGGATAAACAGTTCAAATGCAAAATGTCCACAAGGGAGAGTGCAAATTTGAAAGATTCAAAACCCTTAACCAGAAAAGAATTAATTGATCTCCATAGAGCCCAAAGAAAAGTCATGGACATGAAGTATGTAGACATGTTCAAAAAGGAGCCCATAAAAAGTGCTTACTACCACAATCTTATTAAAACTTTGCAAAGCCGCAACACAGGAGGTTTGGCTTCCCGTATTCGAGGCAAAGCTAAGCGTAAAAAGCCACCTGTGACATCTGAGAAAGAACATGTTGATATCAAACGCAAAATAGATATTGAGCCGGATGCATTCGTGGAAGTTGAGTTCGAACATGAGTCAGAAGGTTCCTTAGATGAGGAAAGATTGGAAGAAAATGAAAGTTTAATATTTCAAGAACTTGAACTCGAAGCTCAATCATTAACAGAATTGAAAAGTATAGAGACAGAGTTGGAGTGGGCAAGCTGCCATAGCACAGCCAAGCCTTTGGGAGGAGAATCGAGAGGGGCAGAAGATGAAGCAGATGAAGAAGAAGTAGATACGGGGAAGATGGATTATGTAAGATCAGTCATTGTTGGGCAAAATACTATCCGTGATGAGATGGAACTAATAGAAGAAGAGATGGTGGTTGAAAATATATGGAAAAATCTGGAAGAATTTGAAGCTAAAGACAGTGACGATTCTTTGCAATTCTTGTACTTAGATGAAAAACGACATAAAGAATCTGATCATTCCAGCCAACTTAAGGAAGTAGATACGTACACAGAGTTTAAAAGGAAGCAAAAAAAGAAAGCAGAAAAAGAAAAAAAGGAAGCTGCATTTCAAGAAAAGTTGCAAATACGAATAGAAAAGTTAGCTAAACTTAAAGACCCAGCATACTGGCAGAAGTTAATGGAAGATTCTATGCAAAAGGAATTAGAACTCGGGGAAGAAGAGAGTGAAGTATACGATGCTGAATTTGAAGAATATCTTGAAAGTCTTGAACAAGAAAATGAAACACTATTCGGAGAAAATGAGGAGTTGAAGGATATGAAATGGGAAGGAAAAGAAAGTAAAGATGAAAGTAAACAGTCTCATAAAGAAGAAGTCGAAGAGGAGGTGGAAGAGGAAGAGGATGAACTGGTTTTATTAGAAGAAGAAGAACAAGAAGAACAAGATGAAGTGCTGTTTTCAATCGATGAAGAATTGTCAGCAAAAATGAAAGGGGATGATGAAACATTAGCAACATTTGAAGAAGGAGACATTGAAATCAGTGGCATGGAAGAGCTTATGGATGAAGGTGATGTCAGAAAACTGAGTGACACAAAAACAGACAGTACAGTAAATGAAGAAGACATAGAAGAAGAAGAAACACCAAAAGTTGACCTACAGGTCACAAATGTTCAACAGACAAGTCCAAAAGCTCGATACTTTAATCCAGCTTATCCAGAATTATTTGCATCAGATGCTTCCATTTTTCCCAGTTACACAGATCTCAAACGTCCTTAGTAAGTTTATTTCTACTTTATCTCTCTAAGAATGTAATTGTAATTAAAAAAACATCATTGAACATAATTAGTAATAGGATTTTGGTTTATATAAATTAAATTATTGAATATAATAAATTTAAAAAACCATAGAAATGTATATATGAAATAACTCAGATTATAATAAACATATGGTTTTATTTTTTAGTACATTGGTTTGTTCAGACCGAATCAAGGCAAGACTCAGTAATTACAAGAAACTCTTCAGAAATGAACTCCTTTCACTTCAACGGAGGCACCCGTTTGCATTTGGAGGAGTCCAGCTGGCACGACAGTTTATCATTGGCATCCGTGTGCCCCATAGATTTGTTGATCCATTGAAATTCAGGGAAAGAGAGAAAGTGGAAAACCTCCTAGCAGGACGAACCATGTAGCCACATATCGCTTGATGTTTTGAACTTAGCAATTCCTAGTAATGATTCTTCAACTACTTTGTTTAAAACTCAGTAAAATTGTATGTAAAAAAAAAGTAAATGATTATACAAGCTGATAACATATGAAAAATGTCATTTTCAAGTAATTTACATAAAATTGTATTAAATCAGTTTAAAGAAAATGGTGATTTTAAATATTATTTTCATTGCTCTTCTTTTTTTTCTGTTATGGTTAGTTTTATTAATTCATTTTTGTTAGGGCATTTATTTTTGATGGCAGGTAAAAATAATTAATTTGACTTATTTGTCCTTTTCACCATCCTGGCTGGGCTAACTAAAATATAATTAAACACAAGAAAAAAAAAAAAAAAAAAAATTCAGCTAATTTTTACTTGTTTTGCTATGTCACCACACTTAGCCATGGGGAGGCTAATTTTTAGTTAGACCTAAGAAAGGGTTACCTTTTAATTGTTAGACTCTCATTAAAAGTTACTTTTGTTTACTTAGTCAAGGTTGCCACTGTTGTAAGCTTATCTTTATATTGTAGTACAGATCTCTTTCCTCTGTGCCCTGGGATTTTCCTCAAAAAAATAGAATATGTATGGGAAAAATGGATTAGTTTAATAATTAAATCAGTTTAAGGGGTGGCTCCACTGGCCTACAATCGCTTCATTTCTCAGTGTGCCATGCATGGAATGCTGCATTGTACCAATGTTGCAGGTGACATGGCTGCTGGGACACCCTTTGGTGATGAACTCTGGCAGTCTGACGGGACTCATACTTCAGTCTCTCTCTCATACTCAGCTGATCTCTATTCAACTTACTCTCACAAATATATGTGTCTTATGTCATGCCACAACCATGAGTAGTGTCCTTAGGTTGGGCACCTTGGATGGTGAAGTCTCGGAAGCCGTGGGTGGTCAAGATTGAATACAAAACCTCAGAAGTTGAGTCTGTGACTTTTAATGCAAGTGATGTAGCAAATATCTGTCTTTTAGCCTGGAGGAATTTCCCATTATTTACCATTTATCTGATGTGTGTACAAGATTGACCAGCAAAGGACCCGGAAAAGTATTTTTGCAGCCTAAAGGTTTCCCAGCTATAATCTCAAAGGATTTGGACATAAAAAATTAAATTATTCCTTTGGCTAAAATTATCCAAAGCTTCCACCTGTCACATCTATACACTTCAGTTAGGCAGGCTACTTCTTTCCTCAGCTCCAAATTCTATCAATTTTTTCCTTTAATGTATTGAAGTCCTGTTTTGTAGATAAGCAAGAGAACTTCTCATCTATCATTAGGCTAAGCTTACGAACCAAGTCACTACTAGGAGTACTTACTGACGAGGCAGCCGATAGAGACATCTTGGCACTTTTACAAAGGAATAAACATCCCGGCTTGTCAATCCAGACGAACTTCTTGGGTGCTTTGAGGACTTAGGCATTGTTTGCATTATGTGGTTCATAGATTTGGTGGAGCAATTGGACACAATTTTAGAATGAATTGAAGAAGTTTACACAATTCACACAGGCTGTAATGGAAGTATTGGAGTTTTGAATGTTGGCATAAAGAAGTCAGCTGACACCTCCTTTCTCCTGGTCTTATTCTACAGTCAAGACGGGTTGCTTGTCTTGTTTTCGGTTTTGTGTCACTGCCCTGATCCAGGATGATATCAGACCAACCCTTGAACCGATTCCACATTTAGCACACAGTTAGCATGGCAAACATTTCACAATTAAAGGACTGACTGTGGGCAATAAAGCTATGTAATCCACTCCAGTTAGAGAGGAGTCTCCATGGGAGACCTCTTGCTAATTTTTACTCACAGAGATCAATTTTTCCACTTGACGATGCCAAAGCCAACAGAGAGCACATTAACATGTCCACAACTGACAATGTATTATATTATTTTTTGATAGTGTCCATCCTAATTTTGTGAAACAACCTGTCAAACTACTTATTTAAAAAAAAAAGGTTGGCTAGATGTACACTAGTTCAAGGCCAAAAAAAAAAAGAAAAAAAAGGTTTTGAAATTTAAAGCAGTTCTAAGTATTACTATTACATTTTGGTATATTCTTTATTGTTAGCTCAAATTTAATTGTGACCTGTATTTAATTAGAATGCGTTTGATGAAATAAACACCTATTATGGAAAATATAATTTATTTCTACCCATCAATTCACAATATGTTGTATTAGGAAGGGATTATTTAGAACAACTTGGTTATTAGAATTAAAATTAGAATTCTGAGACCTCCTAGGAGGTCTCTGGCCTCTCCCTGATAGGTCAGGGGGAGTCACCCACCTTGGTGCATAAGCGACTCCTTGGTTGGACTCTGGTCGGGCGCCATCGACTTCTTTGGTCATTTCGGCGCCCTTACGCTCCCTAGTCATTCACACACTCACTCATACAATAAATACATACATACCACTATGTACAAATACATGCTTATCCTCTATCTAGAGTCCGGGTCGGAGGGTACTCGATATTCCGCCCCGACCCGGTTTAAGGGAGCAGTGGTGAAGTTTTGAAATAATATGCTGCATCGCCGCCAACATACTTCTATTCTACCAAAAACCAAATACAAATCGTAACCTATAATCTAAATACCCCTCTATATACAACCCATAATCCCAATGTCTCTAAGAAACCTAAAAAGTTTGTCCTTGAATTTGCTGCCATGCTTGAGCACTCTCGTATAACCAGGCAGCATTCCACCACGGTCCCTATACAGCGCCAAGCTGCGGCAATCCTCCAACATGTGCGGCACGCCTTACGCCTTTCTACTAGGCATGCCGGGCACCTAGGTCGATTCGTGCCAGCCAACAGGTACCCGTGAGTCACATGTGTGTGGCCTATCCATAGGCGAGTCAGGACAACTTGGTTATTAATAAAAGTTTTAAAAAAAGTCAGTGTTTTTATGGAATAATATAATTTTTATATTACATATCTGACATTATTGCTATTAAAACAAGAACATTTGTTACATTAGGTTATAAATTTATTTAATATCTATAACAATATTTTCAAAAATCTTAATATATAATTTTATGTATATATTTATATTTGAGTGTGGATTGTACAGTCAATCTCAGGTTTTTCTCTTCACAAGATATGAGCTCTATGTAACAGACACAATGTACATAATTTTTTCCATTATGCATTATTTTCTCAAATGGTAGTTTTATACAAGGATCAAAATATAAAAAAGAAAACTTTTGTATGATCTAATTTCCAGCTAACAATATGAGTTTCGTTCAAAAACAATTCATATACTTTTTTAAATTTCTAAAATGCCTACATTTAATCTTTTATATGTAGTTTGCGACAAATGTTTCCATAGTGTTTTTGTTATATTCACAAATGTACTGTTGTTTCTGTTTTCAAAACAAATGGCTCATACATTTCTATTTCAAATACAAATGTTAATTAGTTTAGTTTCAAGGGGATTGTCTGCCTTGAGGGTCAAAAATAAACTTCAATGTTTTGATGTTCTTCTGGTGATTTCTGAGCTAAAAACATAGTAAATACTCCACAATTCCTGTTGAATGAATTTGTTACTTTTCCCCTGTTGTCACAATTTACAGTATGAGAAGAAGCCTCATTGACTATCAAACTATCTATAAAAAAGCAATTTGCTACTGTTTAATCAAACAAGAATAATCTTAAATCACAATGAATATAAGCTTTTTAAAGCAGTGCATATATCACAATCTTAATAGTTTTAAGAAAAAAATAGTTTTTGGTATTGTGAGCATGGATAAAAATAAGTCTTTATATTAGGGCAATGTATACGACTTTGAGCCGAACCCAGCTTTATATCTACAGCTCAGAAGACCAGAAACTGAGGCACTTTTATTTGCATTAAAATCAAATGAAAAAATATAATAACCTGCTAAACTGTGACAACAATGTAACCGAACAAACTAGCATGAAATTGATTTTGTTGGTCATTGGACTTTAAACCTTCAGCACAATGAGGAAAAATAGGTAAGAACTAAGGATTTATTAAACCCTCTAACAGTGGTAAATATTATAATATATATGTACACAATAAATGTAACATTAAAACACCGAAATGTATAAAACTGTAAACAACAATAATGCAGGAAAAACAAATTATATTTTGTGTGATAGAGAATATTAATACATTACCTACCATAGAGTTATAAAATGATTAGTAACTCATTGTGACGTTTTTATAAGAATCCATAACCCATCCTTTGAAATTTAAACATACATTTAATGGGGGGGGGGTAATAAATACAATAGGGCAGAAAGTTAAATTGAAGAAATAGAATACTATTACACATTTACTTGTCGTAAATTTGAAAACATTGAAATAAACTTGTTTGTATATTGAACTGCCTAATTTTGACTGTGAAGTATTCAAGATAACTCATGTTTGATGAACAAATGTTTTATGCTCATGTCACCAGAACATTGGGAACAAAAACAGGCTGACGACAAAAATAAGTATAATTGTAATTAAAATTAATTGCACGACTGTATACTTAATATATTTTGATTTTAAACCTCATTTCTGGTAACTACCTCTATAATTAAAACCTATACAAATAAATAGGGTTAGGAAAGAAAAACATAAAAAAAGCAGTTTTACACAAAACATACACATTAAAAAAACAATTACATTATGATTTTTTTTTAAAATTGTGCTTAAATTATTTCAATTTCTTTTATTTAACCCTTAAATGTTTTTTAAACTTCCACAAAATATTGGCCCCTACTTCGAAACGAGACTTTGTCCCCTACACTTCACTATTTACATGGTAAAATATTCTGTGAAGAGAGCACACATTTTAATTAAAGATCTAATTCCACTGTAAGTCAAATTTCATTTGACCAGTTTTAATCTTTTTTTTAAATATTTTGTATACACCAAATTTAAAAAAATCCTCAAGCCTCGTATTATGGCGCTTGGAGGCAAAAAACACTGATTTTTCAAAATCCAATTCTTGTCCTATATTTAAAATTTATGAATTCTTTCCAAGCCATAAATGCCTGAGTATAAATGTTCAGTTTTTAAACAAATTTAAATTCATTTGGTGTTAATCTTAGAAGATAATTTAATTAATACATGACCTATTGTTATGATATGAACATTAGATTTTTTTCCAATTAAAACAAATTTAGTTCATGCTTAAAAAGATTTTGCCAAATAACTTCATCTAAAAATCACAAACCAGTTTGTAGGCACTATTTTCAACTATTGGCTAGTAAAACACTTATGAATTGTTTGGAAAAATGATTTATTGGGCAAAATCTTTTATTACAATTGGGAAACCATAATATAAAACAATATGGTGATTAATTTACAAACAAATATTGAATATGTATAAAAATATGAGGGGTATAGAAATATGAGAGAAAATGCTTTTAGGAATTAAGAACGAGTGAAAAAAATGAATATAAAACCACACTTCTTTACAAAAATTTCATTAGGAAGCCATCAAATTTAAAACAGATTTCTACATTGTTGTTATTTTAAAAAACAGTTTAATAATTATCCTTCAAGCTTAACAATCAAGAAGAAAAGCTACCAATGGCCAACACAATATCAACTTATAGTGAATTGTAATCTGCTATTACTTGAGTTTTTCCTTACATACCATTAAAAAAGTTTCGTTTACAAAGAAAACAAAACTGAACTCGTTCTACTGGAAGTTTAAGACACTTACATAATATACATTACTATAGTACCCCTCATAGTATAAAAATTAAATATGATAGTTAAGACAAAAAATCATAACTTTTACTGTGATGATGATGATGTCTACAATTATTAAAAGTGTTATAAACTAATACCTCTACACCATTTTCCATGTAAAATATCGAATGAGCTTTTCATTACAAGATCATAAAGTTTAATAAAGATTTTGGTATATATAAATTTTTTTAAAAATTTACTTACAATTTAAGTTGGCCCAGAAATAATTGAAGACCTGTTCCAATAGATTTTACAAGCCCTTTCTCCTGCAATTTTCCAATAGGTGTTATATTTTTTTATGTTTAAATTGCATTTATGAAGGTACACCAAAACATCACAGAATGTCTAATCTCATATCCAATGTGAAGAAATCCTACGACACGTTCATTATACAAATAATGTGTAGAGTGATTCATAGGCCATATGTTAATTACAATCCACCTTTTCAACTTTAAGTATTAATTACTTTTTTTAAAATCAATTCTCTCATCCCAGCTAGTTTCAACTTGATTTAGTCTGATACATTAATTGATAATACCCACAATTTGTTTATCACATTCACAATAGAATTTTAAAAATGTTCTTTTTTTTATTATTTATTTGCAAGTTCAATCTTGCTGTTGGATAACCCTTATCCATGAAACATGAGGTAAATGTGTTTTTTTAATGTATTTATAACATTACAAATCTGTTGGAGTTTTTAATGGAAAAAAACAACAAAAACTCTATTTTTATCTGCCCTGACTGCCACATTTTAAACATGGTCTATCCCACCGTGTCAATAGACCCAGGAGACAGGGATCCACTGAGGAGTCGAATGCACTTTGTCAAGTGCTTTCTCCAATGTTGCTATCGTCTCGTCTATGTCATTATTGACTATCGTCAAATCAAAGAAGTGACCGTAAGCTTGCCTCAGAAGTTCAGATTCTTTTGCAAGCCTCTCTAAGCTACCATCAAACTGTAAGTCAAAGTAACAAACATAAATATACATATACATATATCATTGTTGTACAAAATTTTTTTAAAACATGGTTAAAATTTTTAACTATTTGCTAACTCATATTGTCTCAATTGTTAAAATGTTTAAACAAGATTGTTAATATTTAAAAAAATGTTGAAATATTAATTACATAAATAGAGTTAATTATATAAATAATAAATAATCCTCTGACTTGCATTTGCTGAACTAGTGGGTTTGAATCCCAGCACAGCATTCAACTAAGTTTTTGTGATAGTATGAAAGAATTGGTATGCCCATTCATCCACGGACACCCAATGTGAGATGGACAAGCCCTCCTGAATGACTGGAATTACTAAGCAATAATTTAACTACTTACATCTGCTAATGTGTTTAGATGGGGTGCAGCGATGAAAACGACATACGGGGCAAATTCAGCGGTTCTCAGCATTTTGAGAGCCTGCGGTTCAACATCTAGAATTGCAACACTTCCTTCTCCATGAATTTTCCTAATTGTCTCAAGCTTGGTGCCGTACATGGCATCTTCGTGGCTGCCTGCATTTCAGTAATGTGTCAGACAATGCAAATTCTCTATCAAAACAAATAAAATGACTTACCATATTCTAGATATTCATTTGCAGCAATATCTGTCATCATTTCATCATTTGACACAAAATAATATGTTCGGCCATTTTCTTCATCATTTCTTGGTGGCCTAGTTGTGTCTAAAAATTAAAAAAAAAATATTATCTTGATTTTTACAACCAGTAAATTGATACTTACGGGGTATCGGGTAAGCATATTTATCAGGATGTCTCGCAATGAGAGTATTCTTGATATGTCGTCTACCTACACCATGTGCACCAAGTAGTACTAACGTTTTCCTTAAAAATGCTAAAAATACAATTTATTATGTTCCTTTTGCTCAATTGATGTCAGACAAAATATTTTGAAATTACACTCACAAGGTAACTTAACAACTTCTTCATAAGTTACCAAATCAAGTTGATCAAACACTGCGTTGTGTTTGGCTAAATATTTATCCTTATACTGCTTCTTTTTTCGACCGAAGATTGAGCAATTAACTAAAAAAAAAGAAGAAAAAAGAGGCATTTAAATAAGTTTTAATAGTAACAATTATTACCTACAAGAACCAAGCTTTACAAATATAGGTGTTTTCAAAACCTCAATGATTTCTGGTACAAACTGCAATGAATTTGTCACCAAAACATTCACAAAACACTATTATATGCTACAATCATTCATCTATATGTATTTTCATAGTAGAAAACTTACAGTCTAAACAGGCAGTTTAAGTGAGGTCTTGTGGTTACTCAGCACAAAATTCAATGAAACGGAAATAGAAAAATTTCAAAGAATACAATTTTATAGAATGTAGGAAACAGCAGGCTGAAAAGAAGCCAGGATATACAAAAATAATGTTATTTTTATGTACAATAAGATTTTAATTGCATAAATCTGTGTAAAGATTTTGTTAATTTATATAACTATTTCTCTCCAACTCATTTAAATAAATGTAAGATTTCAAGTTCCAGCAGGTGATTAGGGAGAGTTCAGTGAGGTTGGAAAACAAAATAACCCCAAATGAAATGGTATAAACAACGCCCTTTGTTCTAAACTACACATACATTGACAAGTAAATATTTTGTGGAACAAGTTGAAATCCAGGTTAAAACTCAAAATGATCTTACCAAATCTATTTCTTAAGTTTGAAAATGCTAAAAAATTTATTACCCTAAGTTTAATTTTGGAAGGGAAAGATTAATGATTAAAGTCAGCAGCCTACAATCTTGATAAAAGAACAAATATTTTAAATAAATCAATTTTTAGAAATATTCCTCACTTGGAAGTTGGCGTTTTGAAAAATGTACTACACTATAATACAAGAAGTCAAAAAGAGTTAAACTGGCAAACTTTCTATAAAAATATTACAGACTAATTAATTTGTTAATAATTAAAGTACATGTGTCAAGTGATTTGTAAGGAAAAAAAGTGTCTGTATTTAACTAATTTACACTGAAAATGTTCCTTTTCGCATATTAAGAAACTGAAAAAATAGGCAAAGTTAAAAGTAGTACATGCAAAAGAATTTTATATACACAAATACATAAATAAATATAAAAATATCAATTATTCATTACATGAAAGCTAATAGAAAATAAGTAAAAAATATTTAGGGAGAGAGAGAGGCTGAATAATATGATAATGATTTTTTACAAATATTAATAAAAAACATTACAGTACAATTAGCAACTGTAGTTGGACAATAATCACTAGCATTCATTACTCTAATTAAACATAAGTGTGAATTTTTTTTAATGTGTGTCAATTGTACATTGCAGGCGAATTAGAAAAAACCTAATGCAAATCCTCATGCTAAAAGGGTGTGTCAATCTTAGTAGCCAGGCCTAGGTACATATTTACAAGTGGCAGTACACTTGATGTATCATCATCAATCATTCAATTCAACCATAGGGGGAAAGAGCTCACACTCTCATCAGCAAAACTAATTGAAACTAATGGAAGTCGTAGAATTCATGGGATTTCTTTCCTCAAGCAGGCTTTGTCTACACCTAGCCCTAAATTGTGCTGACTAAATATTTGTTGTGACCTCCTCACAATCGCACTCTTTTTTTCACTTCATTTTATGTCAAAATACATGATGAAAGCTTTAAGACTGTTTATGCAACCCAATGCTCTGCTAAAATCAACTATAAGGAAATACTAATTTATAATAGTGAATCTTTAAATATCGACTCACACACTACTGTAATCAGCCATTAAAATTAAAAGCATTTTAGTTTCAATATTAAAAAAATATACAAAAAATTGAATGGTCTAAGACGTGGGTTGTTTATTTCAAATATAAGCTGCTGGTGTTCGTTCATTACCTTTCAACTTTCCACGACTTTCTATTGGCAATACATAATCATTATTATTATGAAAAGCGAATTAAAAGCAAAAAATGTTTCTTTTTGTTTCAAATGCATCTACAAAAGCAAAACTACTTTAATCAGATTTACATTTGTGCTTTTACTATGAAAAAAAGTTCAATTTTTATTTTTATATATTTTTTTAAATTTTAAATTGAACATTCTGAATGCACATATGCAATGTGATACTTTCTATGGTGAGTAAAAATTTGCTTTTTTTGAATGTAATTTGATAGGACCACAAATTTTTATGCTGTGCTTATTAAAAATCTTAATATAGCCAATGTCTTTTAATACAGAGGAGTACTGTTTTTCTCAGCATGCTAATTTCTTTTTCTTATTGTCTTTACCTGTAGAACCATCACACCCGTCAGTATGGGATGAACACCCTGGCCCTGAATCACCTTTGCATACAGATATGAGTCATTTCCTAATCTCTGGGATAATTTTTATATATTTTTTTCTAACAACACACCTCTCATACTTTGATGGAACAAAATTTTTAAACAAAACTAAATGATTATATATTGTTAATGTTGATTATGTATTAATTTTTGAAACATTTTGTATTAAATGTACACTTTTGGGAATGTGTAAAGCTTTTTTAATAATTAAAATTATTTATATTGTTCTCTTACATAAATAACAATTTTGACCAATTTAATTCAAATGGTTTTAGATTAAATTTTTAAACTTTAGACCCAAAAAAATTGAAAAAACAATCATTTTTAATAATACAAAGTCATCCAATGACAAGCTCAAATAATTATTTAATGAACCAGTAGAAAATATATGATATCGCGGCTGCTATAACAGATCCTTTACTTTGAAGATGATCATCTGGATCATCAAAATGCAATGCCGTTTCAACAGCTACAAACCAATTCTGTGGCCTAAGTAGGAAGTATACAATGATGTGGAATACAGTCAAAGTTTTGTTTTATTGTTATGTTTTATTCATACAATTTGTCTTTCCGTAGATTTGAAAGTGGTGACGAAAACTTCCTAACCCTAGATCTTTGGTCACCTTTGATGAAATCCTTTCTTAGAATCAGCAACTAAATAAAATCATACCAAAATGTAGGAAAAGCTGGTGAGTAAAGTAAAAGATGTTCCTGTGTTTATACAGAGCAGTAGTAAGACCCATGATAACCTATGGGTTGGTGGCTTAGTGGACCCAAGGCATTCCAGTCAAAATCAATACTGTCAAGAGGTCTTGAGTCTTCTTTAATCTGCTAATTTATCTAGGGTTAGAGCCACAATTCACAGGCTAAGGCAGAGACTTGTGTTTATGACCTCTCCCCTCGGTGGCCAGCGAAATGTACAGATCAGGCAACATGTTAATGTGGTGGCAGATGTTTAGGAGCAAAGATGCAGGCTATGACAGGTCAAACCAAGACTCGAGCACAGATAAGAAAAAACTTCAAGTCTTGCCAACAGCCCTGTTGTAGGCAAGTTAATCCTGTTTGTTGTTACCAGTCCAATAAATGAGCTTAGCCGAAAGCGTATGACCGACAGTGCAATTGACTAGTGCAAAACCAAGTTTTACAAAAACTAGCTATGAAATATCCTGTTTGTGACTAGAAATGTACCTGTACTTTGAAGGCTACTAATTTTTATTTAGTTTTTTATTGGTTAGTTAATTTTTAGGTAGAGTAGTTTTTCTCAAATCAAAAAATATTATAAAGTGTTTCAAAAATATAATATTTCTAAGTGAAAATGACATCTAGTTTTAATATAATAATTATATGACATAAAAATAATAAAAATTAAGAGTGAAAGTTTGATTCTTATTTGTTTCCCCTATTTTATGATTTGTATGTTGTTTGAGCACTAAAACTATATCAACATAATAGTTGTATGAAGTAGGCAATCAGAATTAAATGTATGCAAAAGAATTTTTAACTATTAACTAGTTTATTTCAGTAAGTTAATAATAAATAAATTCCTGGTTGTTTCAAAAGTACACAATCAACATATAAGATCTTAACTGAAGTCCTTCATGGAAAAAAGTTATGTTTTTTTGCGTGACCCAATCATTCCAATGTAATAAAATACATAATGTTCAAATTGCAAAAAAATATAATGAATGAGAAATTATGAAGCCTGCTGGAACTTAGTCCGTCCATTCTGGTTTGATTTTTTTTAGTCTCAATTGGTTGAAAAAATAAATGTTGACATTTACCTTGTTCATGTTTGTTTTTCTCCAAGGCTGTGCAAGCTGTTCGCCATTCCTGAAGCTCCGGCGAGGGGATCAGACCAGCAGATCCGCCCGCGTTGTCCTTCCTCGCTTGCCACCAATTGTGGTCGTCTTTACTAATTATCTAATTTTGTAAATGAGCATCGATCAGACTGATTTTAATAGTCCTGAGCCATGATAGCAACTTACCTGTAAAATATCACCTGTTTTGAAAGCGATACCCGCTTGAGCACATGGGATGAGATCATCTTCTAAAGGATCATAATCAAATTGAGCACGAACGAAAATCTGCAAATGAGAAATACGGAGATGTAGGAAAAAACCACAAAATTTTTGAAGTATTTAACACCTAAAAAACCTTATTTTGCATTATTATTAATATTTTAACATTTAATATGGTTGATTGTTAAATTATAAATTTTTTATTAAAGTTTATAAGTTTTTCATTTATTTAATAAACTAAACATGTGAATCTACAGGAAAACAACCTCTGTCAACATGAGTTGTTATAACAATAAACTACTATGGGTACCACAAATTACAAATTTACTTTAAAATTATTTGATTTAAGCCTCATGGTAGCCAAATGTTTCCAGATTAGTCTACTAGTTTAAAAATTGCAATTATAAAAATGTTTAAATGATAAATTAGAAAATGTAATTTACATTTGTAAGCATTAATCGTGAATTATATTTTTTCTTATGTGTATAAACTATCTTGTTTTGCATAAATGTGCTGGAATTATATCATGTAGTCCAAACGGAAAAAAACTGTACATATTTCATACAATATATCTAATAATTAATTGAAAACATTATATTTTGTACAAAATTTTAAAACATTTTCTTTATATTTCAGAGTAAATGAATGAGATAAAATATATATAAATTTTATATTACAGACAATTGGAGAATTTCAAGCTTTATTTTCTAGTATGTAACTTTGCTTCGTGGGTTTCTAAATTCTTATTTTGTTATCCTATTCTAAAATTAATACTATGCTAACATCTGTTGTATGAATTACACAAGACAGACAATACAATAAGAAAAATCTGACTGGAATAATTGACAAACATTTTGTCGATCTATTTGGTTATACAATAACTTTATAAGCCTCTAATGAATTTTAGTGGTTTGGTGATACGTAATAGAAAATTAAAAATGATGCTATTTTACTTTTTCATAGTATTATTTAAAAGTTTAAGAAAAACAATATACACTGAAGTCTTTATTTTTTTAAAGTAAAGTTTAGATAATTTATTTTTCAAAGGATTAAAACAAAATACCCCTATAAGTTAATTATTTAATTTTTGTCTTAATGGTTTGATTTTTAGGGAATAAATTTGTACATTATTAAAATAATTAATGGTTTAACAATGTTAAACTCTAACATTGTGCAAATACATAATTCATAAAAATAAAAGTTTGTGACAATTTTTAATATTTACACAGGTATTTAGTTTAGTTTTCATGCCACTCACATGCTTAGGGCATACATTCCATCATGCGCATGCTTATTGTACAGTGAATAAATGACATCTTGGAACGAAAAGTTGGATAAAAAACCAAACAAATGAGCTAACCATTTATATTGGGTCAGTACTTACTAAGACTGGTGGTGGTTTTATCCTGAACAACTGAATAAAATTAAGGTACTGTTGTAGTTAATAAATTGTTTTTAAAATTGTTAAAAGGAATTGAAGGGAAGTACTTGGTGTTGCATGTGCATATTTGACAATTCATTTGGCAGTCTGTGTTTTCATAAACTTTTTTTTGTATTGAAGGAGTAAATAAAATAACCTATAAAAATAAAATGTAGTAGTTTGTCTTAATTATGGTTTCTGATGTTTTCCTTTTTTTTTGTTTCACTCTTACAGAAACATGCAAAAACATTTCTAAGTTGTTTGTTTAGCAGTGTAAATAATTTCACAATGAGGGACACACATATTTTTGAATACGTACAATCTAATAAAATTATACATGTTTTTTTGCAATTTAGTATTTTATTAAAAAAAAAATAATTAAAAAAAAAGAAAGAATTATACTGAACTTTCAGCGTGAAATTATATAATTAATTAGTGAACTCTGAGTGCGAAAGCTTCTTTAAAATGTGTTTCCTTAAGAAATTTGTATTCCATTTAAGCAATTTTGTTTTAAATATTATAAATTTCAAGTTTAATTACTTTTTAATGCGAAGCTGAAAATAAAATTTATCAAAATAAAGTTTACAAGCAATTGCAAAACTATATTAACTGTAATAAATAAAATCAACATGTGAAAATTCAACATGCCCTCTAAGTGGAAAAGTTTTTCTTTACGTTTGACTTTTTTTAAAATGATATTTAAGTTCGTATTTTTTTTTACTCTATCCATTGTGACTACTTTGGATACTAAAAGCGGTGAGAAAGTTATTAAAATGTACGTTTGTTACACTATAAATATAGCTTCTTTCGCATATGGTCCAATTGTATTTCAGCTTTGTGTACACTCTCTAAAGAACTAATGCTGAATGAAACAACTTCTAATTAAAAATATTTGTACAGTGTTTATTCTATGTGAAACACTTTTACTATTACATAATTATTACAAGTTTGTTAAAAAGTTTTTAATGTCTTTTTAATTTTTATTCTTCGTTCTTTTACCGTTTTGTTGTATTGATATTTTAAATAAATACCAAATACATAGGTATCTACAAGAAATTCCGACTATAATATAAAATTAGGTAGAATCAGATCTATTCTCAAATTCAAAGGCATTATTCTTAATATAAACTAATTTAACTACCTAGTTAAATTAAATACTTAAAGTATAAGAACAAGGTATTAGAATAATTTAAATTAATATGTTTTTCTTACTTATTAATGGGAATAAATATTAATAATAAGATGAATATTAATTAATTGAAAAATGTTAATTGGTCTATTAGACCACAAACTGTAATGGACTTATTAACAGCATTAACTGTTGTCTAAATGTGATACAACAATGTAATAAAATATTAATTTACATATATAAATAATAAAATATTAAAGTACATAATGTAGATGATATTGACTAGTAAATTAGTAAGTTTAGGATGGTAGAGATTAGCGTTGTTATCATTTAGTTTACTTATCAATTGCTAACCTTTCAGCCTATGTTTGATCTTCCTCAGTACTAAGATATGGTAGATTTAATGAAGATTTTGATCATTTATTGAAGTAGCTTTAAGGAATTTAAGAGTCTAAGTGCACTTTTGAAAAAAAAGTTTTTTATTTATCTACAATATATCCTACCCCATTATTCTAAACATGATTAAAAGAAGTGGCGGTGTTGGTAGGCCAAGTTTTTCTTACAAATAAAGAATGCTGTCGATAAGATGCCTCAGAGGACCTGGCTCAAAAAAGAAGTCATCACCTCATTAAGAATAGACCTTGCGAGGTTGACACATGGACACTTACTTTTGGGCCAAAGAGTCCTATCTAATCTAATTGAAGGGTGCACTTCCATATAGAGAACACAGTAATATGACCTGATACGACAATTGTGTTTAGCACAGCAGCAAATATTAGGATTCCTAGGAGGGGAAAAAAAAGTTTTAATTTATCTATCGGCATAAATGAATAGTGTGAGAGGGGCAGAATATTGTGTATCACATCAAACCTCATTCAGGTAAATTTTAAATTAATAGTGATGGAGGAATATCATCCCACCCAAACTGAGTGAGTGGTATGTAAATAAGAAAGAATGTATTTAAGAGTGAGTGAGAGTATGAATGGATATAGGAATTGATTGTGTTGGGGGCTGAAATGACATTTGTTCTTGATCCCAACCTCAAGATGGGTGATACTTGAGGACTGCTGGTAATTTGTTGTAAATTACAAACGCTTGAATTCCCGGTAGACTGTGAAAAGCGGTAAGCTTAACTCTTGACACACAAGCATGTATATACATGTGTGTGTGGATTTGAATAATTAACAACCTTACATTCTAGGCTGAGGAAGGTCAAATGTAGGCCAAAATCTTGCAAGTTTGGCAATTGTTAAATATAGAGCTGACTGACCACATTTAATTTTAAATGTAAATAAAAGTAAACAATGAAAGAAAGAGTCTTAGGCTTAAATGGAGAAAATACTTTCTACTTAATTTTTTTAATAACAGAGATGACAAACTTGATTTTAAAAAAAAGTTTTTTCTCTCTATCATCAGGATTTTTAAAACTTCAATAAGTGGTAATAGTACAGTGGTGAATGTTAACATGAAATGTCATATTATTTGAATGGCTTTATTTAATGACAAGGCTTTGTAGAAAATTTGACACACCTCATTTCCAACACTAATCTGGGACTGCTATCTTTATGAACAAAAATACCAGAATCCTGATTAATGATGCACCACGATTTGATCTAGTTTTTGTGGAATGGCCTCATTTAATTTAATTTAATTAAACGGTCATTTTTAATAAGGATAAAAAAATACTGAGTTAATTAACAATTTATTAGTTATGTTGGCTGTTTTCTATTTTTTGTTGTTTTTAGGTTGATATACTTTATCCTGTTTATGGAATGTTTTTGAACCATGGACTGGTGGAAAATGATAAAGTTTGGAGACATTAAAAAGATTAGTTGGCTTTAAATGCCCCATCATTACATAACATCAACTACATAAGTATCATAATATATTTTGGTCTCATTTTAAACATGTACCTAAATAATATTTGACATTTAATCACTAATTTAAAATTATTTACTTAGTGTATTTGCTGGCTTCTAAGTACAATGAACAAAATCAATTAGTGGGGTTGTGAAGCAGCAGTATCATGCTTTTGTTAAAAAAGTAAAAATTTTATTTTGGCAGTACAATATGAAACTTTAAGGATAAGGCTTTTTTTAATAAATTGATTAAAAAATATAGTGAAATATGCACGCAAAACTCAATTGAAAAACAAAATGTTTAAGTTACAAGTTGAAAATTAAAAATGAAATTCATTTTTTTATTTATTCAATAAAAACTGATCATCTTTTATAGATGAAAAAGAAATATTATTAAATTATCGGTAAAGCTGTTTCAACATAATAAAAACTTTAGTATCAATCATAATAAAAGTGGAAACATAAAACACTGTGTGTAAAATGAACAATTGCATTCCTTAGCGATGGAACAGCTGGGAGTTGAAGTTTTATTTCAAGAGACGTTTCTTGCAATGGTTTTACAGTGAGAGAGGCCATTTATCTGAAACTTTCCACCAAAGTATAATTTATATTGTTGGGATTTCACGGTGATGTTAAGTGTATCCAGAACTTCCGAGTGGTGGGAATGAACTGAACTTCCCATTTTATCATTTCCCTTTAATAATTTTGGGTATTACATTAATTTTTAATACAGTTCATAACTGATTTTTTAAAATAAATAATTACATCGAGATTTGGTAAAACCAAACAATCGTTCCAGTTCAACAATGCATTTCAATAACCATGCAAATCTTTATTTAGAGCAGTAAATAAATTTTCATGCTTGCTAGAAGAACCTATGGTTATAAAACCTGTAGTAGAGAAACCAAATGCCATAAATTCAAAAATAATAAAGGAGAATGTAAAATATTTTTATGAGGAACTTCAGTTTTATTTTCAAAGTTCATATGAATATTGAAGTATATTTAATTAAATAATTTAACTACCTTCCAAATTTTTATCCAATCTTTCACCATACATTTAATAAAGCAAATTCTTACTGTTGAATCTACAATCTAATCAAATTGTTATTTTGTGAAATGAGGTATACCATGAATTTGTCTTTCAATCACATTTTCTTAGTACGCTTTATCTCCGTTTTTGTTTTTCAGTCAGGCTTAGGTATTTTACTACATTCAGCTGATCTGTGCTTCAATTCGAAGGGGTAGGGTCTAATTTTCTAAATGGCATTTTTTATGGAATTCAACGATTAAATGTTTAGCTTTTTTTGATGTCTGTTCCAGTCAATTTATGTTTTTAATGTAAATGTCCAGGTTTTGTCTTGCTGAATGTGTTGTGACTATTTAACATTTAGGCTTCCAAATATATCCTGTATATTCTGTCCTTTCCGTTCAACATGAAACAAATTTAAGCTTGTCAATAATCGTTAAGGGTACATTGTGATTTTGCGCAAAGGGTTTGTGTTATTGGATTTTCCATTGTTGTCCCTGATGGTTTACATGCTCCTTGTATATGTACTCTTTGTCTAACTTGTCTAATGTATTTTTCTTGAGTGGGTTGCCTTGTCAACGCTCTATCTTAAAGGTTTGAGTAATATAAAAGTAAATCCTGTGATACAGGAGGTCTTAATGCCCAACTACAATAATCCAATTCCTTTCACACATTGCTACTAATTAAAATTCCATGGGGGTTCAACCACAGAACTTCTGGCATAGTAAGCATGAGTCAAATACCCTAACCAATTGGTCACTTTGTTTCAAATTCTCTAGGCATTTTCATCTTTGGGGGGGGGGTCATGTCTAATTTATTGCAAATGCTGTAAGTAATTTCATTTTTGTTCTTTTCTAGGTTCTATATCCATTCAATCTTGAGATTGTGGTCTGTGTTGAGATGCTTGATTTGCACAGTTGTCACCCTGAAGACCACTTAAGATTAGTTGGCAAAATTCCAAATCGCAGCATATAACAGACCAAAGCAGCGAGGATAGTCATACAAAGATTGATAAGGAACAAATTACATGCTTGTTTATTAATTTGGTAATTTTTTTGTTTGTATTTTGATGAACAACTAACTGTTTACATTTGGCCATATGAGTGTAATATTGACCACTGTCAGAAGGGTAATTGCCAGAAGATAAAAACCAATATCCATGGGATTTTTGTTTTTTAAGGAAAGAATAATGAACTTCTTTAATAATTTTGGGTATGTATGCTTGCAACTTAATAAAAATTTATGCAAACATACATTTAAAAATAAATAAATAAAAATAAATGTGATTCTAGAGACAGAAAGTACTTCCCTGACAGGCACAGACTTAAGCTTAAATTCTCTGCTTGCTATGCTAAAATGCTTAAAAACTCAAATTATTGCAGCAGAGTGTATTTTCAAAATTAAATATATACACATTGATCAGTTTTATGGTCTTCGGTGTTGAAGTGTGGATTGGTAGTGTAGATTATATTTTCTTTATCTTTATTTTGAGGAAAATTTCTTAAAAAGATATTCTCAGCAAGAATAATCCTTTTAGGCGAGGAAGTCGTTATGGTTTGTGCGGTGTAGGAGGAAAAAAATTGGAATGTGCAGTCAGCCACTTGAAAAAGCCAGAAGGCTGACTAATGAGTCCATCCAAACTTCTGTAAGCCTATGTACTTACGTAGTAGTGTTACATAGTACTATGAGTGTTTTAATTGAACAAATTTTTCTGTGTTTCAATAATTCTAACTTCAGAGTACTTAAAGGTCACAGCATTAATAAATTTAAGAGTTCCATGGCATAAAAATCTTGTTTGTTCTGCATGTTTTGGGCTCATTGGCATCCTCCGCAGCCCAATAAATCATTCCCCAATTCTTCTCTCTGTTTGCTGGATGATTTTAAGGAGTGAGGCTGCTGAGGATGTTCCAATGGGCTTGAAAAATTACAGAATAATACAAGATTTAAAATCACTTTATCTTTTTCCACCAATCATTTAAATTAGGAAATTATGGAAGAGACAATAATTCTAAATAGTGCTAATTAATGATTGCTACTGTATAGACAGACACAATGATTGATGAATTTTAAGCAACAGTTAGTCAAAGCAATATGAATGTTAATAACATGCAATTATCCTATACAAACAAGACATTATAAATACATATCATAGACAGAGTATTTTTAAATGATAAACTAGAAAAATATTTCAAAAAAAATTTATATTCTTTTTTAAAACAGCAACATGTGCATTACTACTCCATTTTTTTAAAAATAAATATAATTGACCATATTGGGTTTCTTTGTTTTCATGGGCCGATTAATCTACAGGTTGATTGCAGACTAACTGTATACCAAATTGTAGCCTACTGCCAAAAACATAGATCCATTAGACAATGGATTAATAAGTCTTCCCTTTAATGGAAATGTAGCCTGGGACAGAGAGACATGTGAAAAAGTTTATCAAAGGCACTCTCAACACGACATGGCACAATTACACAGAAGACAAACACTTTGAGCCCTGAAGATGATCTCAATAAAAGATCGAAACGTTGGCATGATAAAGAAAATGTTTTTCTGATACCTACATCACACCAGACCGCATCTCACGATATTTGAATAATTATCCGTTAACGGTCACTAATCTCTACACACACGTTTATCAAAGGACTAATGCTGAAACTAAAGGTAGAACTACTAAATCTAGGACGTGCTAAGACAAGAATAATAGTTAGACTGCTAAATGGCTGCTGCTGACTCTAGAGGCATATGTGTAGACTTGGAGTGGCAGAAACTAGCCCATGTAGATATTGCCAAGAAGAAAAAGAAGAAACAGCGGAACATGTCCTCTGTTGGCGCAAAGGCCTAGTTGGCTGAGATTCCTAATCCTGGGAGAGGAAAAGCCAGGGCCTGAAAGAAACACACAGGAGGCCTTGAAAAAGCTTTTGAGGCCTCAAGCTTAACAAGATAAGAAGATAAAAAAATGGAGATCCAGAATAGACTAATACTAGTCGTAGTGCACAAATTGTACAGAGGTAGGCTCCTATAATCTATCTATTACTGTCTACCAAGGCAAATTAATGTCGAATTTTAGTGGAGTTAATTTTTTTAAAAAGGTTTGTTAATCTAATTACCTTTTCATAATTTTGTTTACAAACAAATTTACTGTGAATTTTAAGCAGATTTGGTTTTCAGAGAATGTTTTCATTCATTTCATAATTTCAGATTTCAGGTTGCTTCCAAAGACCTATACCAAGAAAAAAGTCTCATAAGTGGGTGGGCAGAGTAGATTCCTCACATTGGGTGTATCTAGATGAAATTGTTATGTACTCCTTAGAAAAAAAAAAAAAAAGTTTGTACAGCATACTTCATATACCAGACCAAAATACGACAATTTCAATGTGATGGAACCATTGTTTGCTGAGGTATAGCTATCTAAGAGATTTTACTTTTATTCATGTTTACCTGACGGTTATAAAATTCATAGGGAATCACCTAGAAAGCAACCCGCATAATCCTTGAAAATTGCAATAAGAATCCAACAAATGGTTTCAGAAATATTACTGTGTATGTGATTTTATGTCTGTGCTGTATACCGTTGAACAGATTAGTATTTAATTCATAGGGGAGCATCTAGAAACCGATCCACACAATCTCTGAAAATTTCATAAAAATTTGTCTCATGGTTTCAGAGTTCTGCTGGTTACAAGGAATTGACAATTCATATACTACAGACATACATGGAACCAAATTTGTTCAGAAAGGTCTGAAATGCAAAATTGGTTATTGATTTTCAATTTCAAACATTTTTCACTTCCTACATGTATACATGGTTTCTCTGCAGACAAACTTGCCAGAGACCATAAAGTAGGGATGACAAAACAAGCACAGAATCATCCTTCTCAGAATGGATGTAAAAAAAGAGACAATAGAAAAGGTCAAATTCTCGAGGTCTAGACACAGAAACTTATGATAATTAACCACAAAAACTGATGCATTGTGGGATAGATTCAGAGGAGTAATTGAGCTATTACTGGCCACTGGGATCTGATAAAATACCTACACAATACACTCACAATATATTCACTAATGACATCAATTATAGGTTATGCAATGAGGAGGAGCAAGCAAACAGCCATGCATATCATATATCGATGCGAAGCAACTCTTCAATGCTGACATAACTTGTGATACAAAGAAAATCCAGAAAGAGGAATTGTAGCAATGGCAATTAATGACCATATATTGCTTAACAGAAGGGTCGAGTCGATTGCACTAGACTTAGGAACTAGAAAAAGTACAATAACTTACAATTTTACAATAAGCTTGGAGAACATAAAACCCCCACCTTCATATAATCATTATTTATCACTTAAATGAATGTGAATGACCATACCTTAAAGGGTATTTAGTGATTTATATACAGTCAACTCCTCAAAAGTACGTACAAGAATTGAGATTCACTCTGGTTTTGGCAGTCCGGGATTTTCCTCGGTTTTATCTCCCCCACCAATAAAGTTAGGGTCTATCAACACTAAGCCATTTAAGCACCCAAGGCATGCAGATTTTATGCCAAGACATACTCACACTCTCACTCGTCCTTTCCTATTTAAGTACTGTTCACTAAAGTAGGGAGATGGCATACTCAATATTTCTCTATCACCCTTCTGTGTATTGAAGATTATTTGAACTTAATAGTTCCGAATATTTATGAAATTTCGTTAAAAGGGCGATATGGGGATATAATAGATTAACAAACGATAAAAGATAGAAACGATAAATGGAGGAGTGAGTATTTTATTTAAACTTTATAAATTTGTTAATTTTTATTATCTACATAGCATTTCCAAGAAAGAACAGATTTCATTAATTTGTTCTGTTTTGTAAAGAATTTTTCACAATAATCTATGAATATTCCGGCACAGAGTGGGATAATGGATGGATAATAATCCCTTTTCATTTCATGAAATTTATTTACAATAATTAGACTGTAAGCATTAAGAGATCTATTATATAATTAAAAATAAATAAATAACATGTTAATAAAATTCTCCATAAATTTTTCTTTTATAAGTTTTGTGCATTCTTGAACAGTAGGAACTATTTTTTTTTTTATAAAGATTGAACCATAATAGAGTTATTTGATGTAGTTGATTATAGACGCTTCTTTGTATGAAATGGTATTGATTTGCCTCGGCTTCAACAATGGCTTTGATTCGTCAAGTAAAAATGATTGGATCTGATAGTAAAATGTGAAGCCAGTTTTGATCAGACAAAAAGGAAATTACACGAAGACTGATGGCATTCAAGATTCAATTTTTGCTAAAACAAACCAGGATTAGTGACCTGGCTAGGTACAAAGCCTCTGTACTCTGACAGTCGTCAATTCAGGTATCCATTCATGCAAATAATATTTTATGTCGTTGTTACATGCCAAATTAATCGTGGATTTTGCAATTAACAAACATATGTATATATTGGAGTGTACTCACCGGAGCAGATCTTGACGTCTCTTACCTTCGGATTATCCATAAATACTTCCTTTTGTTATTTATATGCCTATAATGGAAAACAAGCTTCTATCCTTGTTTGGTGAAACTCATGGTATTTTTTAAATCGGAAAAGGGTGATTTTTCCAAGCCCTTATCACCATAACATCGGTTTTTCAGTTTGAAAGGTCATCCTTCTTAGTTTACCTCGTTACCGCCTAAAAGCTTTAAAAATCACGAAAAAATGTATAATGGAATCGCTTTAATGAACCTTCCCCTTCTTGTGGAAAATAATAACCGGTTTACAAGCTTTTCAGCAAAGATAAATCCGAATTCATAAATTTGAATGGCTGTTATTAGCAATAGGTTTCCAAAGTAAGAAAATCTGCCTCGATTTATAATACATTTGTTCCATCACATGTCCAAACCGTCGGCAAACTGTCAGTCGGCTGATCCATCACATTTTCAGACCAGGTTTATGACTGGTTCAAAACATCAAAACAGGCCGAGTAATTTACTAGGGACTGGCAGTCAAATACATGCTCTCATGTTTCCCAGCGTTTTGCTCATGTCAAATTGCAAGTTCTTACTTAATTAGAGACCGGATTTATACGGGAAATAAAATATAAATATGCATATATATAAGCTATAAATACGTTATATATATTATTCAATATTAGTTATAGCGTTACTTGCACAAAAAAATGCACTCGGCTTATCAGATGTCGATGAAGCACAACTGCATTTTTCTTCCCCTTAACCCGAGGTGACTTAATGATGGACTGAGGGTAAATATTAGATCCTGTGCTTGCTCCTCGAATGCATATCAGCAGAGCTACTACATTTTAAATAAACATTTTTAAAAAGGAAGATCTCAAATTATTATCCATAATTTATATATGTACATCCTTTTGATAAATACATAAGTTAAAATAATGTATAATATGACAAGTTAATAAAATAAAAAATAAATTTATTTTCTTGTACTAAATTAAAAAAATAAACGCATTAAAACAAATATTGAAGAATTTATTGGCCATCCATCAAGGGTTCTTCAAATTTAGTTGAATGATATGCAATAAAAAAAGTTCTATGTGGTGTATTTATTATAGGAAGAGCAAACAATTGATAAATTCTAGAGGTAGGAACAGTCAATATCATTAATGTTATTGACCTGAAGTTCATTATTAGGGCTATAAACATTTTTAAAATATTACAATTTTGAGAACACAATTTTTGCCGCTGACTGCCAGGACTCCACATCCATAAAAAATAATAGACATAATGCATAAATCTATATCAACAAAAAGTCAATTTCCAATTTCAAACATTTCGATGTTTCCCATCTAAACTGTCTGAGATTAGAATAAAGTGTTTCCATCAGAGTTCTTAACTAAGTTAATGTTAGGAATTGGTGATCAGTTTATCAGTGATTGGTTCGAGCATGAGTCATAAAATCACAGGTTAGTTGGCAACAAGTTTGTGAGTGCATTATGGAACAAATATTATACTATCAAATCTATCTATCTCTATCAAAATTTATTATCATAAATGATAAATTGATTAGGTACAAATTAAGTTCTCGATGTTGTCAGGGAGGGGGATGAACCTTAAATATGGCTGTTACTGTCTATCTTCGTTTGTCTGGTCTGTCAGACACGTTTCCGCATTTTTACCAACCCAGGGAGGCAGACCAAAATGACCGGTAAAAACTAGAAAACAGAAATCTGTAAATAACCAACTACACAGCTGGTTTAGAGATGCCAAGATGATTTCTCTGCACTTCAAGCTCTGACAGAGACCCAGTTGATTCTTTGCTTTCAGTAAATCTTGACCTTTCAAACTAGATATGCTACCGAGAGAGACTAACTTTTAACCTAAGTATGAATCCGACCCCGGATAAACAATCAAGATGATGAAGACACCTAAATTCTCAAGATTTTATGCAGAAGGAAGAATATGTATGCCATATTTTATTGCGATTTGGATAACTCATTGATTCCCTTTTTTGAATGAGTTCTAGATGGGCTGTGGCCAGCTTCGGATGAATGACTAAGAAGGCATTTATCCCTTGATTCTCACGATGGTAATTTTTCTTTTGATTTATAAATTTTTTAAATTTGTATTTTAATAGACATTGTGTCTTTCTTTGCAGACCTGAATTCCTTGTTTTATAGATACAAGTCTGAATAGGTTCCAGAAGGACTTTGGCAGTCATAGACAGATGAATGTCCGAGAAGGTAAAGACACTTTAACTTTGAAGATGGTAATTTTTCCTTTTGCTTAATGTTTTGTACATTATTAGTTTTGTGCCTTTCTTTCAAATTTACAGTTTCAAGTCCATCAACTTCGGATGTGTCCATAACAAGCAATACGTCCAAGGATACTTCCAAAGAGCCTAATACAATTTTTTTTTAGTAAATAATTATTATAATTACATTATTTCTTTTGTTATAATTCCCTGTTTCAACATACTTTTAAAAAGCAAGTCAAATTTTAGTGAGCAAGTATATTATGTGCCCAAATTTCCCATCGTAATATGGGGCAGTTTCTTTGTATTCGGTATATTATGTCAAATCTATTTCAGTGGGCAGGTACTTATTTAATTTTTTTCCCCATTTTATAACATTTTTATAACTAAAAATAAAAAATAAAAAAAATTGATGAGACTTTTTTAAAAACAGGAATACAAAATATTTACTTTGACGAAAAAATATAATAAGCAATTGAGATCATTTTACTACTATTTAAAAAAAAAAAAAAAAAAATCATCAATCGGTTTTGTCCAAAAGATTTCACCAATGCTCGACATATATGAAAATAGAGATAAGTGTTATTTGCAGTTAGCAGTGTTAATTTTTTCGAACGTGCTCCATTGATAGAATTATTTTGCGTTTGTTTAGTAAAGCAAAGTTATGTTTTCCATGCTAACGAGATAAATGCGATGTACATCCGTTTTCGCACATGTGCAAGTTTCGACCTTCTCATCAACAAACTCATGAATATGAGTGAGCAAATAATAGTAGTTAATTAATTATTTTGAACTAGATTGTATTTTTAATTTAGGGTGCATTAAATACTCCTAATTAACTAAACAATTAACACAAAATCCTAATTCATTCAAAATACATGGATTTAATTACTTGTAAAAAAATCTCTTACAAAAAATAATTAAAAAATCTAATAAAGCATTCTCACATAAAATCACGAGTATAAAAATGCAACGTGCATAAAAATTCCATGCTTAGCAAACAGTCTAATCAACAAATAAATTATACAAATAAAGAAAATTTAAATTTTTATTTTTGACATACAGCGTTCAAATAAATCTATAATCATTAAAAAAAGCAAAAAAAAAGACATATTACATTCTTATAAAAAAGCAAAACATTAATGTAAAGCTAACATAACTGCAATATGCAAAAACTTAAAAGAAAAAGATAAAAATAATTATAAATCTCCACCTGTAAATTATTCATTAGTAATAGCACAAATACAACTTGACATAAAAATTTATGGTCACATAAATATATCTACGACCACTTTATATATTCAAAACTGAGCATACATATTTCATTAGTTATTGAGTTTTGTTACCAAATAAAATGCAGGATGGTTTTCGTTCTAACGAAAAAACAGAAAACAAAACGACATTTATTAGTTGGTAACCAACAGCATATAATGTAGTTTTTCAACATTTGAGAATTTCAATCACAAATTGGTGTTTCTACATCAAGGCTACATGTATTTGATGTCGCAATATCATTAATGATTATTATTGAATACAAGAGGGGTGAATGTGGGTCGCTCGCCAATTGACTACAAAGCCTTTTTAAACACAGATTTGAAATTTCTGTTTGAAAACATTTCAAATAATACTACATTTTTTTAAAACTCATTATTTCCATACTCAAAGGGTTAAAGGTAAACCTACATCTACAGAGGTGCTATTTGCTGGAAACACTTGGACCATAGCAAAGAGGCAGATTATTGTTATTTTTTCTTTGTATTATTGTTATTCTTTTAGATATGACGTTTAATAAAAAAAAATCAAAAAGATAAATTGTACAATTTTTTAAAAAGTAACTTAATATTAGAATTATATTTTGTTTTGTGTCAGACCCTCAGATGATCAGGGCAAATTTTTTTTCTCTAAATTTGCTCCGATCAATCAAGGGAATCTCTGTTTTTGTAACTGTTAATGCAGGGGTAAATAGAACTTGGTCTTACTTGTACCTCACAAGGTGGTGGTGCACTCCTATAAGACGGTACTATCTTGAAAGTCACGGATCCTCGAGCTTCTCTCTACAAGAATATAAAATCCATGTATTTTCTCCTCGATAGTACAACATATTTTAAATAACTACTTACATATCAGATATTAAACCTGAAATTAAAAATCTAACACTCAATTTTCATTCATACCTTTATTTGAATTGGTTTTCTGTATTTTTAGCAATTTAATTTAAAGAAAAGCAGTTTCATTCACTCTCACAGCATTCAAACATTATTGACAAAAACACTTGGTTGATAAATACATTAAACATATATAATTTCTAATATATTTTAATAACATTATTATTGGAATATCGCTTATCCAATCGCAGACTATTAATTATTAAACACCAAGTACAAAGTTAATTGATAAAAAATTTGGAAAATCATCAAAGAAGAATCCTTTTTTTATGCTGTCAAATCTCCAAAAATTATCAACCAAACCCTACTTATCAATTTGGCCAAATGGGATATACCAAAAGAGTGGTCAACATGGAACAAATACAATATGAAATTATCTAGATTATTGGATGTAACATTGAATCTGTTTATAAATTATCTTGTTTAAAAATTCTCTTGTCAAGAAATCATTATGACCATGCACACCGAAACCAATTTTGGTCTATTCTGCTTTGTCTAGAGCTGTTGATTAAGCATAAAGCCTTTTATCAGATCCCAAAGCTTATGTTAATATTAAAGGCTCCATTAAAGGTACTTTCAGGTATTGACTTTTCCTCTCCCAGGAATAGAAACTCAGCCCAAAAAGGCCTTCCGCCCCAAGTATGGTCCGCAGTTTCTTCTCCTTCTTGGCTATAAATGCACAGGCTTCCTGCTGTTCTGAGTCTTATTTATATGACTCAGAGTCTACAATATCCAGTAATCAGTCCTATCATTTTAGCCTTTTCACATCCTTGATCTGCCATTAGCCTTAGATGGTCCTTTAAAGAATTTTTTCTCACATTTTTGTCTTGGAACATAATCCAATTGATTTGTATTGTATCGTAAATTTGTAACTTATTTAGTAGGCCTTATTTTTAAACCATTGTTAGATGACTACAATTTTGTTGAGTGGTATGAAACATAGGGGTTCAGGCTTATGGTATCTCCATTGAACTTTCCTCGATCAATTAATCAGCCAACTTGTTGCTTTCTTGTGCTGTGTGCCTTGGTACCCAAAAAGCACTGGCCTTTAATATCAAGGCAGTTTTCTTTAATGATGACTTCAAGTAGATAGCTGGTAACCAAACATGAGAGATTCTGTTATTTTCTCCCAATAGTACTTGTGATTTGCCTGGCACAATAATAGCCTTGGTCCCCATGAAATACAGCATATTGCCAAGGTAGCTCCTGACTAATAGTCGATCCAGGAGCCGTTTGTGTAGGCTAGGAATTAACTAGTAATCTGGAAAGTTAAGTTGTCTTATTGACTGGGATGGGGCACCATAGTGCTTGGGGTCGTGGGTGGTTTAGGTGAAATGGGCATATTAGCAGCTGTCACCTAGGAGATGTGGAAAATGGCTAAATAATAATTGGCTAATGGTCACCAAACATCACCTATTTCTTTATCCTATCTTGTAACTCCTGAGTCTGACTTCCTATTTAATTTCTTAGTCCCAGGGTTAACGGATTTGTAGTTGATTAATCAGTTGGATGCAAATGCTTTGCAAATCCATCTTGTTATAACTGACCCATTGTTTCATCTTGTAATTTTTGTGTCAAGACAAGGAATAGAACAATCCTTCACTTTTCATGGATGAACTGAAGTCTCACATGGAAATTAATGAAAATGTCAATCACACGTGAAATTCTATTTTCTGGGGCCGGTGCTTTATGTCATCAACATATACAAACAAAAAAGGAGGGGGTGAATGTTAATTTATTCAGATTGGAAACTACTAACTCTTTCACTACAATAGTTTAAGGGTAAACAGTTTCACATATCCACTCCACAGATCTGCCTATAAAACGGATGAAAGAATTCACACCTTGTCGAAGGGAAGTTTCTGCACTAAAATTATTTTTTATGTTACCTATGGAATTATGTATGAACGTTTTTTTCAGTTCTTATACACCAGGTTATTGTTTTTATAGTTGCTGTAATCCATAAACTCTTGAGAAAGAGACAATAACAGGAAACGTTGAAGATGTTAAAGATGTTACATCAGAGAAAATTTATGTTTCTCTTTACCGTTCACTCCCTTTGTCTAGGTATTGCTCCCTCATTCACCCTCTCTCAATCACTGACATTCTTTCTTTCCTTGTCTTGATTGATTCATCCAACGGCCTGCTTTTGTTTAATCCGTAACCAGGGTTGGACGTTTAAAAGCTCTATATAACACAAATGGCCATTCTCCTACATCTGTCACTATTGTACCCCTAATAACTTCTGCCAACGAGCACAAGGGACATGAGGACTGAGGAGGGAATGGAAGTTGTAATTATGTATAACTAATGTCTGAAGATATTTCTCGTGTGAAAAGATGTCTTCTTTTTATCACTTATTATTATATTTGTTGTGTGCAGTTTTATCTGAAAGTTTGAAATATTTATTTCATTTAAACATTAAATGGAGCTAATTGGAATATAAATAATGTTTATGATGTTAAACTTCTTCAATGTGTAGAAATGTCGGGCTACGCACCATACTATTAGGTAATACCCATTAAATCATTCTCACACATTTTCTTTCCCTCTTATTATCTTATATATTTTTTTTAATAACTTGAATATATTTCCTGTAGAACCTAATTTTCTTTTTCAGTTGGAAACTCTTTACTTTAATAAGAAACGTGTACAACTTTACATTGAATCTAGTCTCATTATTATGACCAACTTTGTTTTGTAACTTTATTCTTTCTTTATTTTTTGTTACTACGATGAGAGTAAAAAGAAAAAGAGACCACTGTTAATATTTTAAATTATCTCTGACAATGTTCCATTGATTATCTTACAACAATATTTGGCCCGTGTAAAGGGTTAAAGTGAAATAAAATACGAAGTTTCTCATTTATGTTTACGATTGGATTTTATAAATAAATCTTATAATAAACAAAGCTAGCCTGAATAGAATTAATTTACTTTATGCTCAACTAAAATAGTTTAGTAGTTTACTCTCCCAGTACTTCTATCTTCTCGCTCTTTCTCTTTCTTGGATTGACAAAATATTCAAGTAAATTGGCCAAAATGGCAAGTGTCTGGTCAAAATTTAAATGATACCGCAAATAGCATCCACCTCTGATAGATTTAACTTGTATGTTAAATTTCCAATAGAATTAACAGGTTGGATATAGAAGGCTGAGATAACAGGGGAAATATAGTAATTATTTATTGCAATAATTTCTTTGCCCTATGAACCTTTTTAATGTATGACTACAAGACCATATCCAGTCATTCATTTCTGACAATGATCAATATTATAGAAATTGGCCTGTACAGGAAGTCACTGTAAAGGCTTAAACAAAAATTGAGAAATACCACACGATACATACCTCTAATTGAATTAAATGTTCATTATGTGTAAGAGATAGGCAAAACATCATAAATTAAGGTAGAATCCATAGAATCATGAAACAATTCTCTTTCTCACACACTTTTTCTTTCTCTCCCATTTTCTTATATATATATATAAAAGACAAGACTCAAGGATTGGCAACACCTTGCCCTGCATGGTGCTAATTTCTCACATAGTAATAGAATATCATAGATCTATGATATTCTATTACTATGTGAGAAATTAGCACCATGCAGGGCAAGGTGTTGCCAATCCTTGA
>CM077103.1:1130505-1144787 GCA_039619505.1 Cimex hemipterus
ACCTTTTCCCATCGTCCGGCTCGAGACAAGTTGAAAAATTCCCATTAATATTTATCAGAAAGCAAAACTTACATATTTTCGTATTATTTAGTGAGAGGACTGACCTAAAAACAAGGGTAAAAAGTTGAGTAATAACAGCAGATTTAATCAAATTATCTTATTATTAAAATTATCACATTACCTTAAATCTCGTTAATAATTCGTAACAGTGCGAGTTTCGTATTTTCGATGGGTTCAATTTCTAATTAAAAAGCGAAAGTGTGTTCTTGTTGTGTGCGAGGTTGAAGAAGCTTTTACATCGATGATTTCGCCAAATTACTTCAAATAATCAATCCGCGTTTAGAGGTATTGGGAAAATGCATAACCATTCTTTTGAAGGTTTAACATCTTTCCATTTTTTCTGCTTTGTGACAGTTTCTTCTTGAACCGCGACATCGTCAGCAATTGAATCGTACTTGCCATTAGTATTAATAAGTTCATTTAAGAGGTCAATATTACCTGAGTTGATGGATTTTAAAGCTAAATTATTCAAATATTCGTTATTCCGAATGAAGTTTTTCTCCTTTAATTCTTAACGATTTCATTAAAAATTTAAACAATGCTGTTAAATTGTATAAATGATGTATTGTTGTATCACTATGTCAATACTAAGACTACGTGTTCATTCGGGACGTCCTACTAATTATTAATTGGAAGCATACTGCGATGTAGTATCATTTTGGTTATGAAATTGCGGAAGTTGATGAACTGCTATCAGAGGTTTCTCGTTGTTACAAGTTTGTTGTTCCCACATTGAAATTATATTGTCAAAACAGCAGAAATCCATCAGACACATGAACACGGAAAGATGATAAATTAATATCACATACATTGTTCATTTATTTTCCGCATTTTTTTACGTTTTTAATATAGTAATATTGCAAAAATAAAGTAGAAAAATTGTCTGTTTTTTAAATCGAGAAGTTTAATCATCTCCTGTGCGCCTGTCCCCACCCTTGTACACTCCTTTTGACTCGTTAACTGTTACGTCACCGCTAATGGTCCGCAAGAAAAACTAATAAAACACGACAACTCAGAAAAAACACAACAGATCAATTCATCAATTTTTTAAATATGTAAACAACATTTGAAAAACTGTTGTGATATTAAAAAAACCCTTCTGCTTGTCGAATAGAATTTCAGATGTCCAAATTAAAATGAATTACAGTAGAAACAGAAGATTGTCACGCAAGATGACGTAGAGAACAGTGCAACCACAACTCTTCATGTGCATAAAAAATAAGTTCGTGAACTCACAAGGAACAAGGAATTTTTAACGTACATGGCAAAATAAGTTTATCACCGGGTTTAGTAATGCGGGTGGAATTCGTGTCAAGTATGCTCATGCATTTGTTATACTCGTATGTATGTGAGATTGTAAGGTGAAGGTAAAAAAGGGAAACTAATTAATTCTTCAAAATACACTTGTACCTCTATCGTAGCCTTCTTTTGAGTCTCACTTATAATTCTAAAGGAAAATATATGAGAAGTGATTCGGTTGAATCATGTTTAATGCATTACTATTTTTATTTATACACGTGTATAACCTTCACGGAATACTAAATTATGTAGCCTATAGTTTAAATAATGTACAGTTATTTCGAAGGGAGAATTGTCCAAGCAAGCTTCTTTGGCCCATAAGATCCGGAAAATATCAAAGCAAACTGTATGAGTGAATTTGTTGTGGTAGCAGTGAAGGAGGAGAAATTTTTCTATTAGTTCCAAGTAATTAAATAAGAACTTTTTCCATTAAGTCGATATTGCTACTTCAACTTTCATCTCGATCGTGAGGAATCAATCTGTTTTTGGGTCAAAGAACTTTTCAAGAAAAAGACGTTAATAATCGTAAACACTCGGTTCGGTTTGATTAATTATTAATACACCAACTGGATGTCGTGTTAATTTATATGCTTTTGTAAGCAAAACGAAAAAGTAACATATTCTTAAGAAATTACAGAAGTTTATAATTTTGTTTAGACGTTTAGAATTTTCTTGATGCTTTTAGGCAGGAACACCCAAAATGGTGGATGGATAACCAAAAATGAAACATCATTACTAAAGTCCTAGCTGGGAAAATCAGATAACGGTCGAACAATACTGGAAAATAACCCTTTCGACCTAAAAAATTATGTTTCTCACACTAAAAGCTGTCTTTTTTGATGATCTCCAGAATTATGCCATTTTTGTGTCAACAACGTAATCCGTCGACCCACAAAATTTCCTTAAGATGGAATCAAATAAGGCTTGAATAAGGAAGATAAAAGTATTTTTTCACAATCATAAGTTCAAGTTGAAGGTGGTGTTGGTCTGCGCGCAAATTAATTAACCATTCGAAATCAATTAATTCTTCACTGAAAATGAAGACGGACCCAATCATTAACACAATGCAGATTCAGTATGTAATCATAAGTTGATTCAGGGGTTATACAGTAACTAATGTTCTCATTTATGTCCATATTTGTTTAAAAATAGTAAATTTTCTAATAGCACGAGGAGTGAAGGACCAGAACGATATAATTTAACCCTAGTTGGAAAGACTGTTTCAGTAAATTTATGTAGACGTCGATTAAAAATAAAATATAAATAATAATAATTGGCAGTTGTACGATTTGTAAAAATAATGTGTAGTGGTTAGTGGCCATTAGATGATGATTATTCAGAAATCGTGGGATGCTCTCACGATTTCTGTATTATCATGTAATAATAATATTCACAATGAACGTTGCTCTTGATTCATGTCTCAAAAGACATGTTTTTCAAGTTTTTTTAATTTACTCAAACATATAAATAAATAGCGCAAATTAAAGTTAACGAACTTAATTAAAATAATGGCTCCTCTTTTTGATACTTACACGGAGACAAAAAGCTGCCCGTGAAAATTCAGAGAAAACAAGAAAAAAAATCCGTTTAGTTGAACAATGTAATTGCAAATATTAATATATATCATCAAATACTTTGTACTATGTATTTTTTTTTTTTTTTTTGAGAATAGCTATTGTTTGATATGAATGGTAACCCATTGAAGGGTTCGAAGAATTAAGCCTCAGGCAACTTCGCTGATCCCCAATATCAAGTTCTTTCTTAGAAAAGCAAAAAGCAATTTCCGCCGTTCCAACCAACATCTGTTTATCTTTATTGGCTTTCGTTTCAATTCTAAAGTTATATTATATTTATTTATAATCCCTCGTTTTGGGTAACAAACAAAGTTTTGCACCTCATGTACTGGTCAAGTGAACTTGCGGAATCTAACGTCAGGACCATCTTATTACATGCCCTGTGTCAGATCAGCCTCAGTCCAAGTTCAACAAGAATACGGATTTTACCTGAAATCCCCATTAAACTTTACACCAAGTGATAAGGGCGGTGAAGGGAAGTGGGAGGACGTTTGTTAAACTTCCCAATCTTTATAATTAAAGTTTGTTCAGTTTTGAAAGTGTCCCAAGCAATGTGGCCTTATAAATCGAGAGGAAAACAAATCGACGAATGTATCAAAAACCTCCATTTTTATGATTTTGTGAATAAATTTTACAACGGGACAAGTTAAATAAAGATAAGAACAAAATCAATAATTGTTTTCACAACTGAAACAAAGTAAAAAACTATAAGTAATTCTTGTGTATAAATACATTTATCAAGTTAGCTGAATCAAACTTTACAATTTCAAAATATAAATTTTGTAAAATAAAACCTTATAGGAATATGTTTTAGTTGTGAACAAAGTAGTTAATTAAATCGATTTATAATGTATAATTAACACAAGTAATATTACAAAAAACGAACTGTATAAGAGATCTGCCAAAAAACTCTCTTGACGATGTCATTGTAAGAACAAAACATGAGATTCACATAAGCTAGCTAATAATAAAACATGATAAGGTGTAAAAATGGCGAAACAACAATAACGACATTCAGGATTCACACCACGAGGCACATATGAGAATTTTTTTATATTTTGTAATATTTATTGCTAACTGTTCAAAATATACATCGAGCAAATAGTATAGTTGTATAAAAATTTGATACATCTGTCAGACCAGGAGGCAGTGGGGGCAGAAAAAGGCAAAAAAATAAAAAAGTAAAACCGGTAGTTTTTGTTTCATGGAGTTAACGAAATATTGGATATCCTTCCAGTCGACGGCAACGTGTATATATGCATGTGTTATTTAAGGATTTTATTTACAAAAACACGATTCGCACATGCATATCCTTCCGCTCGATAGAATCATGTATATGTAACGTAAAGTTAACCCAGACCTTAAAAGAAAAACCTCACTCTATAGGATATATTAGAAAAAACTGAAACTTAGATCTGTAAAATAAATAATAAACTCTCATAAAGACTTCTCTAGCTTGGGGGTCTTCTTTTCAAGACAGTATAAAAGGCGACCACCGTCGAAAATAACGAGAGCTTGGTGCGAGATCTTTATTTGAAAAGGTAAACAAATGGGAACGTGTGAGGGAGTGAGAAAATACTCCTTCCCCAAAGAAATGTCTTCATCAGTCTTTCCAGCAAGAAAACACCAGTCAATGTAAAAACCTCACTCCAATTACATAGTATTATTTAGCCAGCCATTACTAGGATCATGAATAAATAAACAATATCGTTTACCAATTCTTTCAACAAACCTAAAACAATAATTTACTTCATTTAGTTAATTTTTAATATTGTAACTTCACAAAATGATATTTATATGTGTTGGTGTCAATTTTGAATTATTTAATTTTTGTCTATTTTCAAACGGCTATTTTTCATTTTAATAATTTGCTAAGAACTAGAGTGGATATATAATTTATGTATAATAATATTAAGGTAGTTTTAAGTAGTGTATAAGCAGGTGTGAAAGTGCGATCGGCCGTAGGCTTAGTTGCGTACAGAGATTTTGATAAATCGGCGCGGAGAGTGGGGAGGCCAAGTGCGAATCAGTGCGACGCGTGACAACGAGCGTGCGGGACTGCGGAAGCGTTCCTGCCGTTTCTTGCCAATTTTCGGCGTCTACTCTCCATCGCATCTTCGAGGCTGATCATTGTACGTCTGTGCCAACTCACCTACGAGTTATTTCGCGTACCCATTCATTATCTACGGAAGAGAATCAAGAATCTACAAACTTCGTGGATCATCCCTTCAATCCAACATCTAGTTCCATCTTACCCTTTTTCATCCAGCCTGCAGCATCTTGGACACATAACACTAGGTCAGATCATTCTTTTTTTGTTAACTACATAAATATCTTCTTATAGTTTTACGTTATTAACTTTATGACCATAATTTACCTGTGTTAATGCATGCAATACTAATTGTTTTCATGTGAATTTACCGTATCTTTTGTATATGTTTATATATTTTTAATTACAACTTGTATTGACATTATAACCTATTTATAAACTTAATCCTGCTCTCGTTATTAGCAAATTCTCGTTTCAATATTATTTTAGTATTAATATAATTAGCAAATTATATTAAAACGTTTCAGGAATTGGTTTGTTTTAATACATCATACGCCTTCCATCAGTGTGAGGTCATTCGTGGAAGACAGGTAAAAATACATTAGAGTTGGGGGATATCCTAAATCCTGTGGAGCCCTGATTCGAACATTGGTCCTCCGGGCCGGATTTTCCTTGTCTGACCTCTTCTCCTTGGTCTCTTGGTTTTTTATCGTCCGTATCGTCAAACTAAACATTTTATTTTCCTAAATTGATTTCCAGTAAATTTATCAATCAAGATGACAGATTTAACGCTCGAGCAACAATCCCGCATGTTGCAAAACAAACTTGGGACAATTTATCGGGAGATAAAATTGATTCGAGAGAATTCGAGAGAGTGCCAAAACTGCCGAAACGGACATGTCCCAATTTCCTACATTTCGAGGAAGATACTGTCTTTTAGATGAATATTTTAATGACTATTCTAATGCCTGGGATCGGCTACAAGAAATATATATCCTTATGGATAAGGATTTTCCTCTATCAGAAGACCTTTTAAGTATTGTCACAAGTCACGTAAGCGAGTGTAACACGGTATTTCATAACGTCATGAATCCTATTCCGAATCCTCCGACTGTACCCGGAGCAAACTTTACCTTCTCAGACTCTCAAAACGTGTCTTCGGCTACAATGGCACGATGTCGATTGCCAAAAATAAACCTGCCTTTATTTCAAGGCGAAGTGTTGGAATGGTCAACGTTTAGGGATATATTTAAATCCATTGTACATGACGAAGGTACATTGGATGAGGTGGAAAAATTCCATCATTTAGTTGGATCTTTAAGCGGAGAGCCACTCAGAATCGTTTCAACCCTCCCAATATCAGCAAATAATTACCTGGCCGCCTGGACAGCCCTTAACAAACGATATAACAATAAACGATTTTTGGCTTCCGCCTACTTTCACAAAATTGGAAAATTCAACCTTCACTAAATCAAGAACCTTTCAACCCTTACTACTTACGAGCCTTTTTAACAAATGTTGCTGATAGTTTCACCGCCTTTAATAATTTAAAAATAAACAATGAGGCTGACTATTTGAAACTTCAGATTCCTTTGGACTGTCGACCTCGAAAACAGACGGATGTTTGAAGAAACGCAACAAGGAGAGGAATTCCCAACTTACTGTTCATTAATAAATTTTAGTGAACAACGGTGTCAAGTGAAGGACTTATCAGATACAGTATATCCTTTACCAACAGGACTTCGATCCACATCCTGCCACTCTAAGGTTATTGCAATTTATCCTGAAGCACATAACAACTCAGCAACTGCTGCATATTCAAAAGAGAATACCTGCCCTAAATGTAATAAGAATCACCTACTCTCTCGTTGCTCAACTTTCCAAAACTCGAGTCTTCCTCAAAAATTTAATTTTATACGATCAAAAGGAATTTGTTCCAATTTCTTGCGGCTTGGCCATTACTATTTACAGTGCCGCTCATCAAACAGCTGCTTCCAATGTAAAGAACGGCACCACTCCCTCCTTCATAACGCTATAGATAACCGATTGAACAATTCAAATCAACAAAGTAGCTCTGATCAAAGGATTTGCTATACAGCCATTTCAAACCAATCTCCTGTCATAAATGGCACATCGACCGGAGTTGTTGGTTCCGTTCATAAAAACAGCAATGTTCTACTCGGAACTGCGGTAGTCCACATTAATGACTGGAAAAATCATCCCCAACCAGTTAGGATCGTCATAGATTCAGGGTCTCAATTTTCAATAATAACGACTGGTTGCATCAAAAGATTAGGTCTTTGTATATGTTTATTTATTTTTAATTACAACTTGTATTGACATTATAACCTATTTATCAACTTAATCCTGCTCTCGTTATTAGCACATTCTCGTTTCAATATTATTTTAGTACTAATAAATTTGCTTTCGTTTAAGGAATTGGTTTGTTTTAAGACATCATACGCCTTCCATCAGTGTGAGGAGGTAATTCGTGGAAGACCGGTAAAAATACATTAGAGTTGGGGATATCCTAAATCCTGTGGAGCCCTAATTCGAACAATATGTCTGCCTAATCATATGTCAACAAGGACTTTGATATATGGATCAAGTTAGGTAGAAATCTTCGGACCAAAAAGTAAACAAAGAGACCAAGTAGCGTAAAAATGCTCACAACGTAAGAATGGGTTTGGCTTATCGGCAGGCGAGCCCCAACGAAATCGGCATTATGCCCAATGACAACACGTCACAAATCGTTTTAGCAATAATCGGAAACCAATCAAATCCCAATTATTTTGTGAACATTTGGATTGGTAGAAATTAGATTTATCAAAACTGCAATTAGAAATGAGCGAAATGTTAATTTATGGAGGCCGGCAGATACGAGTTTTTAATAATAACAGTTCAACTAACTGAATACCAGGGACTAATAAATAACTATTATAGTTTTACTTAAAGGCAACATTTTTATATTCTGAATAAGTTACAATTAACTAAGGTTTTTAGTTGAGATAAAAAAGTCAGTGGCACGAGGGGATTCGAACCCACGATCTTCGGCTAGATACGCGGTTGCTCTACCACTTGAGGTATCGTAACCACGATCCACTCGGACAATTTCCCATCTCAACACATTTGAAAAATGGCAAAAAGGAGTGAAAACTCAAAAGGTGGGGTTAAGATGGGAAGTTGATGTCCGAGAGGATCGAGGTCACTATAACTGAAGTGGTAGAGCAGCGGCTTACCTAGGCGAGGATCGTGGGTTCAAATCCTTGACTTTTTTATCTCAACTAAAAACCTTAATTAATTAGTCAAGCGGCCCACGAAATTAGTGAATATATTGAATAAGCTTTGTTTTAAAATAATCACGTTCCTCAATTAGGTTAAAATTAAATTAAATTCTGCTGAGACCAGGGCAAAGAGAATTTCCTCTCAAGGAAATTCATGATTAATCGTAGTATAATAATCTAGCACCGCCGGGTATTCTAATCTGTTAAGACCCACCATTCAGGCAAATATATCTTAAAATTAAAAATTAAAAAATATAAAGTGCGTTTAAAAATTTTAAGGTCTGCTGTGAAAAGAGAAAATACAAATGAAAGACCACCTTTTCCCCCTTCCAACATGAGTTTCATCATAAACTCATTGGAAGCAAACTACTAACCACTTGAAATAAAATAATAATAATAAATATAAATATTTATTTATATAAGCTAGATTGGGAAGATGCATAGGTATAGGATTTGCCCTTTATCTGAATACGTGCGACCAAAAAAATAATCTAGGCATAATTTTTCAATACCGCTTATCATCCCTAATCCTTGAAATGTTAAGGTTTTTCTAATTATTTATTATTTCACTCTTCATTCAAACAGAAGTGATATGAATTAGCGAGAAACAACACGATTTTATTAATGGATTTGGGAAAAGTGCTACAAATTCGCAATAAATGTTAAAAAACGTATGATATTTTTAAAGATTGATAATGTTGATATCAAATGTTATATTTAAAACTAATCAACTAATTGAAGCATAAATCACTTAACAAATCAACAAGATTTGGGTATCACTACGAGAAAGCTAAAATAAATTAATCTAAAAGTGGTATTTGATGTATATTTTAATATCAGAATGTAAAGCTAATTAGATGTAAACATCACAGTAATTTTAATAATAAATAATCACATCTTTGAAATATGAATATGACGTTCATTTTTTTACTATTAATTACAAAACCTTGAAAGGTCGCGAGGCTATGAATCATTCCTTTTCATAAACGGCATTCTCCCACATGAAATAGTTTCCGTTGATAAAGTGAAGACAAATTATCCATGAAACCATCTAGAATTGAAAATCCAAACTCTCACCCGCCTCTTTCCTTTAGGCCCGAGTAGGAACCTTTCCAGCAGGATATACTTCACATTAATCCGAAATGAAATTTCAACCCCTCACTTGCTAGAATCCAACAATGCTGGCATGTTTGTAAAGTCATTTGTAGACGATGACAAATGATAAATAATCTCCTGGTAATAAAGACAAATCGACCTTTCAGAAAATGTCCAGCTCCGAAAGTATTGACGGACCACAGCCATCCATTTCAACTAGAACTTGGACATATTGCAAAAAAAAATGTATAGCGATTGACATGCAACATCAATAATCACATGCAGATAAGATTAACACCGCAGGGCACATAAACCGGATGCTTTTTTCTTAGAATTAACGGAAGGTCGATAGTCCATCTTCTTCCCATTGATAGAAACTATTTTAATATTAGAATAATTAAAAAACGCGTGTTTCACACCTGCCTCTTTTCTTCGCTTCAGAAAATCACGTATCTGTGATCTAATTCGAACCCTAACCTAATTTAACTAATTACAAAACCTAAATCTAACTAATCTAACCTGTCTTTACCCTTATATAACCCAACCCAAACCTATACCAACCTAATCTAACATTTTTTAAAGATTCTTTATTTTCAACTTATCCCACAAAGTTTCATGCAGTTTAAACATCATAATACAAGGCTTTTTTTTTAAACAAAGACACCATAAGGGTTCATATAACATCGTACTTAAAATAAAAAATATGTAAAACAAATATTTTACAAGCAAATTATTAATTTAATAAAGTTAATTGAAATTAAAAAGAATTAATAGCATTATTTAAAATTTCCTCCCTCCAATAATCAAGCAATAGCGTCCACAAATTCAACAAAACGCTGAAATACTTCCAGATGCAGCGGCATCGGTTTTCAGGAAGCCAATCTATACAATTTGTCCCTAACCTATCCAAAACCATTGGTAACCCAACCCAACCCGTGTGCAATCTCCCTCGTCACTAAATGGCATCGCTAAAAATGTGTTACTAGCAAAAAACGTACCCATGTTAAAGAAGGAAAATACAGAAATTAAAGAAAAATGTTTATATTATTTACTATATCAACAATTGTGCAACTGTTTTGGAGACAGCTATCCAAAATTAAATTGATTTAAATGGTAGGTAAAGGTAATGTTACAAAAATTCCAAACTTTTCCAAAGATGCAATAAACGTAATAAAAGGTCTGTAAGTTTTTTAATAGCTTTAATTTTTCCTACGTTAAATTAATTGTAACATTACATGTGGAAAAAAATTTTTTTTAGGTAACCCTAGCCATTAATCCTACTAAGAGCAGTTTGAGTGATGTTTCATTTTGCTTCACGGAAAGGAAGGTTAAATGAGGGATGGGCTATGGGAAGTTCTGAATTCATTCTCACTCTCACTCCCGCATCTCTCGACGAAGTCGTTCCCGGATCCGAGGAATTTTCCTAAAGGGAAGGCCATTACAACTTGGAGACAGAGAAGGAGTAGGGGCAGAGTTCCCTTCTAATTGTCCGGCGAACTTTCAAAACTTTACCCCCCCCCGTCCGATAATGATCTTTCCTATTTGCATTCGAGGACAAATAAAAAAATGAATTTTTTAATTATTCTCGGAGAGTATTGGCCGGGAAGAACATCAACCAACGGTTCGTAAATTTATTTTTATCAGAAGGGTAACCGGGTAGGAAACAATAGTAGCCCTGGAAAAATTCTAGTCACGTAATATCGTTCGACCTTAGACCTGCGTCCTTTTGTTTTCTGATGTGGCCGGAAAAAACGTGTTTTTGCGGGGCAGACCTAAAAAGATATTTCCGCACGAACAAATGATAACTTCTAACTCGGGAGGATCGTAATTATACAAACGTTCTTTAAAACCTAATTAAAAAAAAATTAAATATAATGTTATTTTGCCTTTCTTGCATATTAGATTTTGTACATTAAATTCAGCAACCTCTGTTACATAGGCACATCGCTTCACTCTCTCTCTCTCTCTCCCCCCCTCTCTCTCTCTCTCGTTTTATTGAATTGAAGTAATATTTATTTACTATAGCCTTAAATTTATAATCATTTATTTAATCAAACATTAACCAATGTGATCACATATGTAACAAGCTCTGCAAGAGCGAGAATGGTAAATAAATGGCTGGATTGAATGTGATCCATAAAAGTAATCACATTAATTGAAATATATCACCTGAATAAATATGAGTGATATATATGAAACGCTATATTTCCAATATTTAAGCATTTAATTACATTTTCACCTGCCTAATACGTTCAAGTAAGTTTCCTTATTAAAACTTTTATAACAAAAAAACCCCACATAATAGATTATAATATTATAGTATTATATAATTAATTATAGTACATATTATGGAAAAACTGATATAAAACGGAGATAATGTTTTAAGTGATTCAAGTTGTAAAATTAGTGATTTCTTTTTAATAATAGCAGTTGCAAAACAATTTAATGTGGATTTATTTTATCCAGCTTATTTTATAACCTCGCTTTACGTTTTTTGTTTATATTGTATTTTATGCTGTCTGAGCTTCTTTACTAGGAAACTTTTCAACGAAAACAAAACCAATCTCTCTACATAGCATTTTTCTCACCAAAGTCGATCTGAAATATATATTGGTGAGGCATAAGGGGGAAAGGGAGCAAACAGTAATACGCCACATGGAGAAAATACGCTTTAAAACTGGAATCCTGTAAAGCAACGGAGTCGGTTGTTCTGAGAAATATTTATCAACTAGTTTTGAAAGCGAACGGCTACGATTCCCATACGATACATTCTTCAACCACTTTACGACCCCCATGGTAAAAGGCCTTCGTCTATTTAAGGGGTGTAAGCCCTTCTTCGCCCTTTAGGCCAAATTATATTGCTTTGGAAGAATTTTCGCCTTTTCTTCTCGCCTCTAGTGAGCACCGAAGAAGATCCACAGTTGAATGAATTCGTCTACTGTTGATTCAAGTGCAGTCGAAAAGAAGCTGTAGTAAAAACTTCCTTATTTGTTCAAAGGTTCCTTCAAAAAATGTAAAGTGGAGGTGTTCGTTGCGTGTTTTAGTAGTGATGAATTCGGATATTTCTAGTTTATCTGAGGTACCGATCGCTCGAGAAATTCTGCCCAAAATTAAAAAAAAATATAAAACCGATAAAAAACTTCTAAAATATATAAAAGAAAATTAGAAAAATAGGTGTTTCAAGAGATTTTTAGGTTTTCATACCGGTGGAAGTGTTAGTTTAGAGTAAATTTGAGTCTATTCACTTGCTTAAATTGAATCGAAGATTTGGATTTGTATTAGCTCAAATTCACACATATACGTACATACATATAAACATAGCAGAGTTAAGGCTATCGATTCTCGCAGTCCACCGACAATCCGAGCTTTTGCAATTTACAATAAACTGTCGAATCAGTAATCGCACTGAGGGGGTCCGTGCAGAGTAGATAGGCAGAGCTACGATTCTCTCAAATTACACCAAACGCATGCCAAATCATATAAGTCTCGGCCAGTGGGCGATACTCGGCAGGCCCAAACCCAGTGGCGGTTCTTTTCCAGTCGTTTTATCCGCATTTCATATATCTTTTTTATTCTGCTTTTTTTCATTCTTTCTTGTTTCCTTATTCATTGTCCTCTCATCTTGGGTGAAGCAGCATCCGCTCACTTCCTTTTTGCGGAAGTGAGCTTCCAGTCGTTCTGTCCTATCTCCTGAAAGGAAATGCCTTGTCCAATCTCTGTGTTCCTTTCTTAAATAGCGATGCTACCGGTCACACCGCTATTGGAGGGTTTTGACTTCAAACTCTGGCAGCCTCCACTACGGACACTATCGGCGTTTGGCTCCCGGATCTACGGCCTTTATTAAATGTTTTCCCATCCATTGGGTCTGTCACCTAAGGGTGAGCTGGCTCGCCCCCACTAGTCTTCCCCAGAGCCGCTAGGCTCTTAACAGCCCAGAAAAGTCCTATGCACCGTTCCGAGACCACCGCCCCAACAAATGCCACGGGAAAAGTTCTCCTAGCGGAGGTCATCCTAGGGTATGAATAATGTTAGTGTATGTAGTTATGTTTGTGAAAGCAGTTTACCCTCATTCCCGGGAAGGTATCAAACAATGATATTTAATTAATGGTAGCAATAAAATTAATCGTATAATTTAATGAGATAACGATGATGGAAATTTTTATACGAAAGAATTCGAAATTTATAAATAAATTAGCAAACTGCCTAAACAGACGGGAAATCAAATACAGACAGGAGACGTCGGCCATTAGGTAAGGAGCAAACGATACATGATAAAAATGAAATGTGAGGACAATTTTAAAGGAATTACTCCCAAGGAGGCTATCTACACCAACTCCTGACTGCTTATCGGTCCATCCTTACTCACCCTACGCGATCCTTTGCAAATTTTTTCTCCCCAAGACACAGTTTTGAATAAAAAACGATTACGGTATTGTTGATAAGTTTTTTGATATAAAAAGAGATAGCATAATGACGCCGACGATTCAAAGTAGACTTGACAAACGTACGTAGTAAGGATGTGCTTTCGTCTGGACATTTGGACGTAGGTGTCCTATCTTTCATCACATTTTTATTTATTGATAATATATCGCAAATGTAATTAGTTATCATCTTTGATTATAATTTTATATTAAAAACGATCAGAGGTTTGATCGACTCTAGAAATAAATCACTCCATTGTTTCATCGAGCAACAATAAAAATATTCTTCTGAATTTCAACGAATATTATTAATTAATAATAAGGAGATAGGAAGACCAGATGGACATTTCAACCTTTCAATTATTAACGTACCTACTTGTGCTCACCATTAAAATAAATAAGAAAGAAAGAAGGAAAGATAGATAGATATAGATAGATAGGTAGAGAGAGAGGAGAGAGAGAGAGAGAGAGAGAGAGAGAGAGAGAGAGAGAGAGAGAG
>CM077103.1:1144797-1213563 GCA_039619505.1 Cimex hemipterus
GAGAGAGAGAGAGAGAGAGAGAGAGAGAGAGAGAGAGAGAGAGAGAGAAGAATACAATTGAACTTACTTCTTGTCGAATATTGCCAGTTTGTACGGCGCCGAGATATACACTTCCGCAAGACTAGGGCGCGTTAATGGATTAACATAATTACTGAATGAAAGAAATAGAAAACGATACAATTACATAAAATCCAAGGTATAGAAGCGACCTACACGTCATGTAGACAACCAGCACTTCAGATAAGTCGAGCAGGTCAGAGGTGACAGACCTTCAGCCAGCCAGATATCAGAACCCAATTAGCCTAGGGGCCAGAGATGATAAAGCGCCCTTCTTATCCCTTCTTATCATTGCAACCAAACACATCAGCCCTTAAACTAATTACAACAAGCCTATATAAAAACCCTCGTATCTACTACAAAGGGGATCACTGTTACTGTTGCGCTCTGTCCATCATAGTGTTGGTTCCACTATTGTAATCTTTTTATAATAAAAATTACTTTTTGAAAAGTCTCATCCGTCGTGCGATTATTTAGCTTCCATATAAGCCAGCCACGAATCGATAGTCAATTGGTCGAAGCAAAAATTTGACATTGCCCGAATCCCACGAATTGCGACCCAATATAAAGCTCCCAATCCTAAGTACGGTTAGAATTCGAAATGTGATCTGGCCTGGCTAAATTGCTGTCCGATACGGCCACAAAACCCACCGATGCGATTTCCCAATCGGGTTCATGAAGAAACAAACTGAGTTGATATAGGATTATTTCGCTGATCAACGATAGTGATTTTCACTATCTAAAGAAATACACAACAACAACAATAATGAATGTGGATTACTTACAAAAATATTACCCATCCTCAATAGATTAAAAAACGAATGCGCACAGTTAGTTGACTATAGATTAAAATACATTCAGACATGGGACTAACTGGATGATTGTACATAAAAAATTAGGAATAAAGTGAATGCGGAACAAAGAAAAGCAGCCAGTCCCTTCGTCAAATTTTACAGGAATTTAGCCTCTTCCTCATGAATTTGAGAAATGATTTGACTATGAATTTCTAATATTTTATGGGCTAGAATTGATAGGGTAAATATGAATACAATACATTTCACACATTAATGAAAGTTTCGAACATGAGGTTGCGTGTGAAATTTCTCCTGTTTTTGCCTACTTGAAGGACGTATTAGATGTTGAGGTAATTAAGGTGAATTCACAAAAAGGAGCGTTGACGATGGTTCGGAGGATTTTGGATAATCTTGGAACGTTTGGTTGGACCCGAAACTTGGATGTCGTATGATGAGTTTTTGTTGACTAGCAGTCTTGCATGTCTCAAACTTCAGCCAGTTGAGTTGTTGGCTTTTCAGTAGCGTAAATGGATTTTAAGTAAGCCGTTTGTCAATTTTTAGCCCAAGAAATCACATGTACTAGAGCTGTTTTTTAAAGGATGAAAGCGGATGAGCCTAACGGGAAATTTCGTCGATCACAAAACTGTTGGTTGGGATACTACGTTGCTTGTTTAAAATATGGACAATTTTTTTACACATGGTTTTACCGATTATATGCTATGGACTAATTTGACGGTAAGATGATGGAAAGTTTTGAGGTATTTAGGCTATGGATTTATACGGAAGAGGGGAAATTTCCATTGGATAGGAAATACGTGATTTTAAGGACAGAAATGTAAATGGAGGGAATAAAAACTACATGTTTTTTAGATAGTGTCGAAGGGGTTTGAAATGATTAGGTGAATAGTAGAAGGTTTCTTCAGTTAGAGATGACGTATGACATGACACCATTTATTGGATGGTTTTGTTTCATGAGAGATGGGTAGAAGGGATGGTAGGGCTTATTGTAAGGTTTTAATGAATGAGATGATCGAGATGACTCAAGTTAGGATGAAGAGTGGAAATGCTAGAGAAAGGAGCCAAATAATTAGGCTTTTTCTTCGTTGGAAGTAGCCCAAGAAACATCATCACAAAGAATAGGAGAAGGATTTATAGGATAGGATTCTAACGAATCTCCTTTGGAGTCAGTGTACGAGTAAAAGAGTTAATACTCCATGAACAGGACTATTAAACTATAATTATATTAAATTTAAAAGAATATCAAATATGAACATCTTTTGTTTTGTGTCTACCAAATTTAAAAGCGGTTGCACTACATCCATCATGACCTCATTTTACAACAATCCAGAAAGGAAAATAATTTATTGATTTTATAGTTTAACCTTTTACATTGTTCATTAAAGCTGCGAAAAAAGATATATTCTTCGAAAGCTGAAAAGCGGGACTAAAATTACTGAATGACCTCATCCTTCATAGTTTTAAAACATAGAAATACAATCATCACTAATTATATTTGATATGCACTGTCTATGCAAACAACATAAAGCAAATTATTCTACTTAACAAATACTGCTTGGAGGAATTTATCACTTTTGATACGTTATTAATAAATTATCGGAGTTTTAAGGGAAATATTTATTACGCGTTATAAAAGAAATACGTCGTCAAGATAAAGCTTATATTACGTTCTCGCGTATTCATATATAAACACCCACACATATGTATATATATATATATATATATATATATATACATATACACACACACACACACACATATAAAGGGGAGCAGTAACGTAAGTTGAAATAGTAAATATTCAATATGAGACCCTCCCAGACTTGTATTTTATTCGAGCAGGGCCCCCGTTATTATTTTCGTACAAGTATGTGCATATATGTACACCCTACATGGAATGTTGTCATTCTTTTTCTTTTCAAAGATAGAAAAGAAGGCCAAACAAGTTTACTGTTGTAAATCATTTAACGAAAACGCGGCTCTTGATAGCTTTCCAGAAATACAATTAGCCGAGATCGGTGGAGAGAACGCCTCGGCCCCATAAACCTCTCAAACAGAACCTATTGTCTGCGAAGCACAAAAGGGTAGTTGACAGTCAAAGAATCTAACTCAGACTCTAACAAGGTTTCCAAACCATCTGTAAAAAAACTGCATTTGCCGTATTTTCTATTGTTTATTTTTGTTATCGAACTTATTTTGATTGGCTTTTGCTTTAGTAAAGGAAATGTTACAACACCATTTTGCAGCGTCAAAATATAATATAATTTTCTTTTCGAAAATAAATAAAAAATCATTTAAGAATCAGAAGTGGAATGAAGTCGGCAAAGCCTTCGATGAATGAGTCACATGAAAAAATAGATCGATAATAAACAATTCTTGAAAAAAACCTTTTGCAACGGAGGGAATTTACTTTTGAAACACCCTTCAGCCTGGGCCCAAGGCTCAAAGCAATTTTAGCCTACAAATTAGATTGGAGAAGAGGGATTGCGGAGGTTGGAACGACGTGCTAATGAGACATGGCTAATGCCCATCCTCTCTATAATTAATCCATCGTAGGAAAAACGGCGCTCAATTGAGACTGCGACTCCTGATTTATAAGACAATTGTGAGCTTTTAATTAAATTGAGACTCGTCCATGTGTACAGAGAGTGTTAACATTTTTCTGTACATGCATCTTCAGACCGTGACATTCGAATAACATGGCTGAGAAGTTAGTGTCATCATGCAGTGTAATATAGATCTTTACATAAATTAATTTTAACGTTTGTTTAATAGAGTCAAACTTGATGCGATTGTTGGGATCTAAGATAGAAAAAACTACACCACGTTAGCTCTTAAATCTGTAGAACAAATTTAACTACATAATAATGCATTCGTAAAACATTAAGCACGTATTAATTTAATTTGTTTATGTAAAGTTATTCCACTAAGACTCCTGTTTCTAGTTTCCCTGTGTTATTAGGTTACATGTGTTTCGTCATTTGCAAATCTTTCGTGATCACAATGAGTTAAGTTGAGAAAAATAAGGACGTAGAAGGAAGATTTTGTTATACGGTTGGTAAATTGTTTAATTTATCGAAACGATTTTTGTTGTTGACCCATTTTCTCTAAGCATTTTGAACAGGTCGAAATTATGGTTGTACAACTTGTAAGGAATGTGCTACCAATATTTTTTGGTTAAGTTTTGGGCTTTAGGCTAGGCTTTTAGTGTTTCTTCGAGTTAAGAGAGTGGAATGGAATGGTGGCAAGGGTCTAGGAAGTGGGGTTTGTGTACCCCAGACACTGCAGCCTTCTGGCTTATTGTACCTTCCTAGTTCCTTGGTTTAGTCAATAGACTCGATCCTTTTTCTCAGAAGTATCAAGTCATTCACTGTCATTCGATAATACTCCACACGAAGCAATGGTCACATCACTCAAACAGCGCGGAACAGACGAGACGAGCTGTAGATGGATAGAATCAATGCTAACGAGCAGGAAAGTGCAGGTCTCCATGTTCCACGAAGAAGTTAAAGCAGTGGTGGCGAGGGGGTGCCCGCAAGGGGGAATACTCTCGCCTCTGCTGTGGAACATAGTAGTGGACGACCTCATATGCAAACTAAATGAAAGCGGAATCTATGCCCAAGGCTATGCAGACGACATCGTCACACTAGTCAGGGGAAAATTCGACTCAACATTAAAAGAGCTCACCCAAAGAGCACTAAACTTGGTGGAACAATGGTGTTCAAAACGGGGACTTAGAGCGAACCCCTCAAAAACCACCCTAATCGCCTTCACCAAGAAAAGGAAAATAGATATAAAAGGACTACGTTTCTATAACGAAACGTTACCCTTAAAAAATGAGGTGAAATACCTAGGAATAATCTTTGATAAGAAACTAACCTGGAACCCTCACCTGCAACATACAATAGCAAAAACCAAAATATCGCTAATAACCACAAGAAGAGCCTTAGGCAAATCCTGGGGACTGAAACCGAAAATGGCCTACTGGCTATATACGGCTGTAATAAGACCCAGAATAACCTATGGCTCACTAATCTGGTGGAACAAAGCTCAACAAAAAATAGCTACCCGTACACTAGGCAGCTTACAAAGACTAGCAAACCTATGTATCACAGGGGCAATGAAAACAACCCCTACAAATGCATTAGATACCCTGCTAAACCTACCTCCACTAGAAATATTCATACAGGGAGAGGCTAGGAAAAGCTCATTCAGGCTCCAAAAACAATTAAATTGGAAAGGAACCAAACAATTCGGGCACACAACCATAATAAACAAAATCAGACACCCATTATTAGAGATGGGGACTGACTATATGGTCCCGGAAACAATCTTCACGACCTCCTACAAAATCTCAACAGACAACAAAGGAGAGGAAGAACACAGGAGAACATCGGACACAATGATATGGTATACGGATGGCTCCAAAACAACTGAAGGAACCGGATCAGGAATTTTCTGTACAAGCCCAAAATATGAGCAATCAAACTCACTAGGGAAGTACACCTCGGTCTTTCAAGCAGAAATACATGCTATCAATGCCTGTGCTCTGGAAAATCTTAAAAGAGGTTACACTGACAAAAAAATCCTCATAAGATCAGACAGCCAAGCAGCTATCAAAGCACTAACATGTACAAGAATCACATCAAAATTAGTCAGTGAATGCATCCAAAATCTCCAAAACCTGGGAAAACACAACAAGGTAATGGTATCCTGGGTGCCAGGGCACAGGGGAATTTTGGGTAACGAAGAAGCAGACAGACTGGCCAGAGGAGGATCCGCAAAACCATACATAGGCCCCGAGCCTATCCTTGGAATATCCAAAACAAACGTAGAATCCTCCATCGCAGAATGGATCCAAATAAAACAAAGAGAAAAATGGATAAACTCTAGCAGTGCTAGACACAGCAAACTCATAATAAAACAACCCTCACCAAAACAGGCAAAAACACTGCTACAACTGGAGAGGGCAAATCTCAGGAGAGTGGTAGGGCTACTAACCGGCCACTGGCACCTGAGAAAACATCTACAAAACATGGGCATATATAATAGTGATCCAATTTGCAGACTATGTAATGAGGAGGAGGAAACAGCCACTCATATCATCTTCGAATGCGGAGCAACGGCTCAATGGAGATTCAATCTGACGCACAGAAATGACTCAGAGAACCACATTGAAGCAATAACAATCAATGACTTGATACTTCTGAGAAAAAGGATCGAGTCTATTGACTAAACTAAGGAACTAGGAAGGTACAATAAGCCAGAAGGCTGCAGTGCCTGGGGCACACAAACCCCACCTCCTAGTACCTTTGCCACCTAACCTAACCTAACCCCAGGCACTGCAGCCTTCTGGCTTATTGTACCTTCCTAGTTCCTTGGTTTAGTCAATAGACTCGATCCTTTTTCTCAGAAGTATCAAGTCATTCACTGTTATTGCCTCAATGTGGTTCTCTGAGTCGCTTTTATGCGTCACATTGAACCTCCAGTGAGCCGTTGCTTCGCATTCGAAGATGACCTGAGTGGCTGTTTCTTCCTCCTCATTACATAATCTGCAAATGGGATCACTATTATATATGCCCATGTTATGCAGATGTTTTCTCAGATGCCAGTGGCCGGTTAGTAGTCCTACCACCACTCTGAGATTTGCCCTCTCCAATTGTAGCAGTGTTTTTGCCCGTTTAGATGAGGGTTGTTTTATCATGAGTTTACTGTGTCTAGCACTGCTAAAGTTTATCCATTTTTCTGAAGTTAAGAGAGTGGCAAAAGAGAAAGATTTATTTTTATAGTATTTATTGTTACACTCCTCGTCAAAAGTATCGCAACACTTTGAAATATTTGAATTTTACTATAACATCTGTGTTTCATAATAACAAAAGGTTCTTAAGTCTATAATAAACATTTTTAAACAGAACATAAACATGTTTTATTATAATAAATTACAATATTTCTACCAATAAACAAAAAAATTAAAAAACACTTTCAACATTTTCTTTTGTTACAACTTTACCTTTTAAATTATAATTAAATTTAATAAAGACGTATTACCCCTTCTGGTTTGAATGACTGCTTCCAGTCGTCTTGGCATACTCGTAAAAAGGTTTTGATGAAAATCCCTCTCCTCCAATACAGCTGCCTTTAGCATTTCAAGGTTAGTAGGAGCTGGTTGAGTGAGATGTGTAAAACCACGATTCTAGTAGGATTCGTTACTTGGGAAGAACAGTGGTCAATTTTTCAAAAATTGAAGTTAAGATGCGTTGATTTGAGATTAAGTGTTAGTAGTTTTATGATTATTTTTAAATTGTATCTCTTCTTGTATTTTTATGTTTTAACCTTGACCCAAAATCAGGCAGAGGGCTTGTGCCAATGAAAAATTATTTTATAACTCGTTAATTACTAATTTACATACTTCCATTTTTGCAAATGAATACATAGCCTGAGCGTGACGCTTCTTGCAGTCCGTTTGCAATTACAGCTTTTAATTTACAATAAATTACCTGCAGCGTACGAGAAACGGGTTACCCTGGGTGTTGCCAGTTTGTATCTGCATAATAATATAATATTTTTTTAAATAAATAAAATCTACTTGAATAATTTGATTTTTGAGCATTTTAGAAACACAGCTTTATACCTCATTGTTTCACAATCAATTTTTCTTGTTTCTGAGAAAAAATTTTAATTACTAGAAATCTAAGGTGGATTTGTTACCAACTTCCGAAAATCGACCTTTCTCATAGCACAGAAAAGTGGACATATTTTTCCTGTAAATATAACAATTTTTATTATTACATTCAAGTAATAGTGAATTAAAAGAGTAGTAATATAATGTTGTTCATTTCGTATTAAATGGAAACGCTTAACCTTTCTATTTTACCTACTGCCTATTTTCCAAAAGTGAATGAATCGAATAATTTATTGTTTGCAGGTTGTTGAGGAATTGAGTGTACAAACATAATTAAAAGGCACGCGATGGTGAATTAAATTATGCATGCTTGCGATTTTGCTAATCAAATAAATGTTCCTCTCTCTCTCTCTCCCTCCCTCTCTCTCTCTCTCTCTCTCGTGTCGATTGTCCCATTATAATACCGATTAATATTTTTGAAATTTATCCTTAATTTTAGCAATTTAAATAATAACGATTGACGTAGAGATTGAATTTGTGTTACCCTGCGTGAATAGCAAAACGTAATAAGTCCGAGGTCACACTGCCGCCCTTTATTATGAGGGATGTTTCGGCGAGGGCAATAAAGGACGAGTGACCTCGAGGGTATAAATCCATCGCAAAGGACGTTTCCCGACAAATCCTCGATGGATCGAACGGCAGCCTGAGGGAGGGAGTGGTCCACAGAGTCTATCTTGGTTCACCTCATTTCTAGTGAAAGGGAAAAATTTAATTTACAAAGTAGCCGCGATGCGCCGGAAACCCATTAATCAGCCATGAAACTAATTTTAAGTTACGGAATTTTAGTTTACACAGGAAAATGTACGATATATTATAGACTCACTCGTGTTTGTGCCACTAAAGTTATTTAATGTTTACAGCTATCAGTATAACATTTATAACAATTTCTATTGCTCTAAATGACACTACGATTGTGCGTTATTAAAACTAAACTTTACGGTAAAATTTACTTATGTTTGCATTGTACAACTAGAATTATAGAAGGTAAAACAAGTACGGCATTCAATAAAATACATGAGTTTATATTCATCTAGCAGTGTTCAGAATTTAGGTTTTTCAATATAAAGAGTGTTCTCGACCTTTGTGTTAACCCGGTTCTTAAGTAGGTCGTGTTAGATCGAGAAAAATGATGAAGTAGACGTACAAGAATCGGCTAGTTAACATTGCTTGATCTAACAGGGTTAGATGTTAAGTTGAATTGAATAACGGTGTAATCACAATGCTAGCCGTTAAGACGGTCCATGAATATAACAGCTGTTTTTGATATTAGGTATTTTTATTTTTAAAAGCTCATTAATTATATCAGAACAATACATTTATTTTGTTAATTGCTGACCTATACTCATACTTTCATTCATAAATCCACTTTCCCTACAAAGTAGTAGCATGTTAGCCATTATGAAAGCAATGTATAAATCACTATTGCAGCGAGTCATTTGTTATTAATTTTTCGGCATCGTACAATCCTACAATTTAATAAGTATATAATATATAATAAGTATCTAAGTATCCAAATGTCTCTTAGATTTTGCTCTCTGGGTCGAACAATCTTGAAGACGGATAAACAATATTTATTATAGAAATATAACTAAACAAATGTTTATAAACTAGAGACTGTTATCGTTTTGAGATGATAACTGTTGTTATTTTTTGGGGAATTAAGACAAATCTATTTAAGTAAAAATGGGCAGGTTTTTTAAAGCCAATTACCTTTATCGATGATTAATGACTGTGCTTATTACAGATCATTGAAAAAGCTACAAAACTAGAAATCGATAATTGAATCCTAAAAAAGTGGGTCATTTATCACACTTTAAGCAGAGAGTTGTTGTCCTAAATTTTATTCCATCGGACCAAAATTACGCAGATTACAATTTCAATCCGGCTTGAATTCTGAGATTCTTCGATAACAAGTAATGATAAGTCTTGTCGATGAATGATCAAATCGCCGAAATTGAAGTTGGTTTCTTTGATTACGTTTATAATGATTGATAATTTCGCTTCGATTGTTGTACTAATAGAAATTCCAACATGCCCTCCAACGTAAAAAAACAAACGGCTTAAATTCAAACAGTTAGAAGGTTTAATGAATTAAGATTTAAGAGAATTTGCCCCTATTAGACACAATTTTCGTACCGATTAAACGCTTCAGGCAATAATTAGTTATTTCCGTTTACCGGAGCTCGTTCCCTAATTGATCCGATCCTTTTCAAGCTGCTGACTAAGATACCCAGCCCATTCCTGCACGTTTTTTCTCGGCCGGATCAAATTAAACCTTCAGGACTGGCGAAGGAAATCGTGACGTACAGCTGAGCTTGTTAGTGCAGAATTAAGGCCTTTGTTTAAACGAGGAGGAGGTCAAATTGTTAAGATTTTTCTCCCCCGAACAATGGGACTAATCACTGAAGAGGTGTATAAACACCTTTATTGCTACCTCAAACAGCTATTTTATATTTGAGCTAAAAAGAGCCATTAATATCGCTTTCGTCGATTAAAAAGAATTAGATTTTTTCCCGTCACACATAATTCTAACCTTCGTATGGGTAAACCGGAGAAAGAAGAAATGTCTTCTTATGACAGGGTATTCACATCACGTAAACTAGTCCAAACATATGCAATATATTTCAAACATCTTGATAGTCAAAGCAAATGTTATCCGTCTTTAACATTTGTGAAAACCACTATTTCTTCTTTGCCTTGATTGAGCAGTAATATCGGTTGTAAATGGAGTATTGTCAAATCAAATTGAACTTGGTGAACCTGATTTTTTTTTTTAACGTTAGAATATATATGATGAAAAAATATGCAAGACCACTAAAAAGGGAGCGAAAATTAGCAAGTTTGTGCTTAATTATTCCGGTCGATAAATCAACTCGTTCTAAAATCGGTTAAAATGTATCATAAATATAATTAAAGGACAGTGCATTAGAAGGAATTTCTCGGAATAAAAAGTTGACATTTGTTATACTTTAAATGGAAATAATTGACAATTTATGATTCAATAGATATTCTGTACGAAATTAACTTCGTTGAGTTTGGAATCAATGTGACATGCCTTTTTCTCTTTGATCATATTACGAATTTTTACAATATGAAAAATTTAGCAAATATCTAAATTCAAAACTTTTTCAATGCTCGAATCATCGTTATAGAAACCAGAATGTTTGGAAATATGAGTCGTTCATGCATTTAAGAAAGCCGGTCTCTTTGTAGCGTCCCAATCGTAGAAACGAGCCAAAAAATAACACCGGAAAGCTTTTCTGATAAAACGTAATTTCTCTACAGGGATCCTGGTACATGGGGAGAAAAACTCTTACATCGATTCAACTATCACACAGAGTACAATTTGATCCAACGTTGTTTCATAATAAGGTTATAAATATATTGTAACATATCTACATATTAGTGAGAAAATGGATCTAAAATGAGATGACATAGGAATTAACAATTTAACTTTTTGGTGTGTGTAATGAATCTATTGGAAACGAATAGTTATTTCCATTTTGGCTAGTAGAACCTATCTATTTGCGGGAACGAAGGGGCTTAGCCGCAGTTTCCCCAATGAATATTGAGTTATTTGAGGTATTAACAGGTAAAAGAAATAATAGGTTTAAAACGCAGGAATAAGAAAAAAAGAAAAGCAAAGAAAGAGACGGCAGACGGTACACCAATGCGTGCGTATATTTAAATTAATTCTTCTCCTTTCGTGAGAATTAGACCGGCATTTTCCCTAAAATACCCCCTACATTTTTCGATTGCTGTAGATTATTATTTTTCAGTTTTGTGCATTGTAATTTTTAAACCTGCCCTCACATCTTTCTATATACTTAACAGTACATTCGAAGGATTCAATTTCTGAAATTATGTTCACAATTAATACAGAAAAGATTTGTTATTGTACGGTAAATTGTAGTGTCCGTGTAAAAAGCGTACATCTTCGAACTCAGAAGAGGTGTTTCATTTAAACTAAAATATAGGATTCTGTATGTGTGTACTCAATGTGTACTCAAATAACGCAAGTCAAATTTATTGCTTAGTTAATCGCTCATTAAAGACTGAGTCACTAAAGTCAGGGTTGATAAAAGAAAAGACATATTCTTGAAGTTTTAAGTTCAACAAAGAATTAATTCAGCTCGTATACTGTACAGTATGACCTTTTATTGATTTCTATAAAAAAAAACAATAAATAAAAAAAAACCATTATAATAGTCAAAATGCGTTTTAATTAATCTGAATAAGAATGATAGTATTACAATATAGCACAATATCTAATATCAACCGTAGTAGAAGTAAGCATGTCACACACCTTTGGACGGTATAGTTTAGTTGAAAATCGTAAATGTGCAATATTCGTATTTTATCGCATCAAAATCAAACATCTTCTGCGTACGAGTTAAGTCCGTTGTAATTGATGAACTTGTGGTGTGACTTACCAGATTAAAAGAGATTATACCTCAACAAATAATAACAGTCTGTGCTTAGATCCTGACATAAATCACCCTATTGTTTTGCTGTAAATTATTGGAAATTTCAACAAATTAGAGCCATCGAGAACACAAAAAATCATTGAAGTGACGGTTTTTAAGACAAATTTAAAACGTGTAGTCACTTTGTAGTCAACTTTCATGTGATGTTTCGGCATTTACAACAAAAGTATAATTTTAAGATATATATTAATAGTAAAATTAAAAAAAAAAAAAAAAAAAAATAAAGATCATCAACCCGTAATATTTAATTGCTCGTGGGTTTGGTTTTGTTGTTGTTGGTTGTTTAAAACTTTAAGGGAAAAGCTGAAAATAAAATTAATTAAATTAATAATAAGCGACCAATTCTGGTCTCGACCTTTTCCAACCTGGTAAATAAGAGTTCCTATTCAGCTGAATAAAGAAATAACGTTTAAAATGTGGTCGAATACCCACAAAAAAGAAGACCATTTCAATAAAACAGCTCATATGAACACAAGTAAACTTACATAGTTCAAGGAAAATTAAAAGCAATCCATAGTTGCATATGTAAAATTGTAACGTTTCTTTCCTACCTCCTAGAAAAACGAAACTGATATTTAAACACCTACCACCAAATCCCAAACCAAAAATTAAATAACTATGTAATAATTAAAAAAAAATCGTTTTTGGAATATAGATATTACAGTATGACTAACGTGTAAAAGATATCGAAACTTGTGAAAATAAACCTACCCCTTCTAGATTTGGTTTAGAAATCTATACCACAATGATTATCCACATAGACAAACAATAAATACAAGAAAATGGGGAAAAAAGTAGTTTTTATTTCTTAATTAAGAATTGTCTTCCTTCTTAAAGAGCGTGCTTTGGTGTTCAATATTGTACAGACTTTTTAAAAAATTTATATTTCAAATTAAATGGATTTGCTTGTAATAATTAAATTGTAAATAAGTAAATCAGCTAAATTTTTTTATCCAACCAATTTGGTCTTTCCGTAAATAAAATTTGCTGTGTTCTCTAACATATTGGAGAGTTGTAAAATACAACTTTATTCTTCATGTTCCATTACTTGATTGCACGTTCTTGCTTTATCATCAACGCCAACGTGATCATCCCTTTGTCGACTGCCGTTAATTATGCCGCATCGGGACAGCGTAGTACCTGATCGCTCTTTGGATTGTAGTGGATATTAGGTGTAATTGGCGTTGGCTGGCTTATACAGAGACGATATATCCAAATGGTAATTAAACAGGTCTACCCTCGCAGCCGCTTATCCCGGGGCAAATCATTAAATTACCGGGTTGTTCACGAAATGCAATATTAAGGCGACGTTTTAATTTAATAGGCAGTTATATGAAAAAAGAAGAAGTGTACTTGTTGTGTTTTGTAATTTCGTTCAACTGTTTCTGAATGTTTCAGCTAATGAAGGAACTTTAGGTGGAGGAGACACAATGCCTTAGCAGCTGTTTGTTCCATCTGGTGGAAACGTCGGCGATATTTCATTCAGATTCGTTCCCTACCTCCTTTTGTATTCTCGAGTAAACGACAATCTCATAGGGTAAGTGGAAAAGGAATTAAATCAAGGAAAAATGAAAACCTGCACATGTAAACGATCTCCGGGTGGGGTTTCACTCCCAACCTGAATTATGCAGGGGCGAAATCCGAAAGAATATGACTCGGATAGAAGAGGCGAGATGTACGCGGTGGGTGTGGCCGCCTATGAAATATTCGGAGGCGAAACGGGAGCGACTTACTATCCAACATACATGAGCTTCCCTTTCCCACGTTTATGTATTCTCTATGCTTATCACATAGTCTGCCATGTTCACAAAAGCAATGAACTGCTCTTATCTCCCCAGGTTTGAGTTCTGTCTCGCCTATTGGGCGTACAGTCAGTTACCCGGAGTTTTACGGTTTCGGTACATTAAGCCACCTGTGCCTACATCTTTCTCTTCCATTTGCTTTTCAGTTTTACCTATTGGCGTAAAACCAATTTAAGAAATACAGAAAAAATTTTATTATATAAGAATGTCCCTACTTAAGAATAAATAGCGTTAATATCAAAACTTCATCTCTTTCAAAACGTTTTTGCATAAAGGAAATAATCTGATCGCGGTAGAGCAACTGAATATGTTTTTGTGCAAAATTGAAGAAGGGCGGTTAGACGAATTTTTTGATCTCATTTAAAACTGATTTGCCAAAATTTTGTTTGTAATGTAATACTAAATAATAACAATAAATAAATACGGCGTTTCTACAGAAGCGATTTTATACGATTATAAATCATGCCTGCACAATAATAAATAAATTATAGGTATATTCATGAATGAAAATGATGGACAGAAATTTTAAAAGAATATATTCTATGTTATTAAATAATTAATAAATTGTGAGATTCCTTCATATGTCTGAAGAAAGTGAGAAACCGAATCGAATCTGACTGATTAAAACAGAGAGGAACAAGGAACAAAATGATCGATCCAAACTATAAATAGTATTTAGTGTCTTACAGATGCAATTTTATGGGCATGTTAACCGTGAAATTAAAGCCGTACGATAATTACGTGTATATATATATATATATATATATATATAATTTATAACGTTAAGTTATAAATTTGACGAGGTCGTGAATAAGATACGGTTCAACTCCGAGTCTGAGACGAGTTATATCGAAGTCCAAAATCGAAGTCTTCAAAGATGGTGGGAGAGGGTCTAATATAGCCTCTGTAGAGTAGCTGAGTCTGCAGGATCTATTATGATGACAGAAGTAGCAGTTGCACATATATATAATTTTTTATATCAATAAAATCAAAACAAATAAGAAGCAAAGACAAGAAGAACGGTAACAAAACGAATAAATTACTGCTAAATAAAAAACCCAATTATCCGTATATCAGAGCTTTTTTTGTCAAACAGGCAAACATACACATGTTGGGAGTGTGATGTTATTCCTGAGAAACTCACAAATCCATATGTTCTTTTTTGTACATCTATTGTAAGATTGATTGTAGGCTATGCAAGAATGAAAGCCTCCATGCCTTGAACAAATATCCCCTTCAACTTTTATATTGCCGTCATTTGTTATTTTTATGCCCTAGTTGCTCATTTACGCGTAGTGGTAATACACGCAGCCCGTAGAATAAAACAATCAAAAGATTATTTTTTAAAAACTTATAACGTTAAATTATTTTTATATTTATTGATAATTTAGTACAGACAATTGTTCATGGTTTTTGGTCAGATATCAGCATTTCTCTATCGGATTTCTCTCGGTATTGTTCTTCTTAGGTTCTGGCGAAAGACAAATTAGTAGTGTTAAATCTCAGTTTGCTCAGTGTCTTTCGTACTTAATTCCGAGGAAGTTAGATTAGTGGCTGTATCTATGTATTATTAAAGTCAATTCGGTATTGGGTTCGGTTACGTTTGATTTATTGATCGAGTTACATTCCTTTATTTCCAAGTTTTCCTCTCTATCTATCTATCTGTTGAAGCTGAAAAAGATAAAGGATACTTCCAATTGCTACCCAAGGCTGTGGCACCATTACATCGTATTGTTCTTGTTAACACTTTTATTAATAATTTTTTAATGTCAAAAAATAAACCAAATTCAGTTTCTCTCTCTTGATTCATAATAACGTTCTTAAAAATACAGTCCACTTCATTTCTTCATTTAATTAAATCCGAACCAAATCCTCAACACTATCTGTCTTTTTTTAGCAATATATACTATATATTTTTTTTCATACAATCTGTATGCGAGAGAGAGCAACTAAACGGTCTGTGCGGTTGTAATATTGTTGTATGAATGTAGAAATGTATAAAATGTACTAAGCCACCATTAAAAAATAAAAATAAATTCGAATCACGCTTTGACGTCTTATTTCAACCAAGATATTATTTAAAAAGATTAAATTGTTGAAATCAGAAATATATAAAAAATTAGTTAAGTAAAAAACCTGATTTAAAATGCTTAACTTTTGGATATTATGTCGAGCGTAGTAGAAAAACTCAACCAATCTTCAAATTTTACTGTGATGTTTTTAGATGAAAGATATATATTTAGAAATAAGGTCACACCTCATAAATATTTTTAATACCTGCTTTCCATTAAGGGAATGTCGCTAAGACATCAGGTGGACAGATTGACCAAAATTTAACTTTGGGAAGAATAATAAAAACGTCCTTGATGGAAGACGAAAGGGCCATTTGCATTGGAACTGAAAGAAAGTTGGCGAAGGGGATTACGAAAGAGAGAGGCTATTTTCTTAGCGAGACACTCAAAGTATAGAGGCTTTCGTTTCGATAAATGAAACAGTAAAGCAATTGCAACAAGTTTTTTTCCAAAATAAATTTAAAAACTTCAGAAATGGTTCGCATATTTTTTTAAATAAATATTTTATATTTGGATTTATATAGGCTCAAATCCGTACATATATTTACAAATATACAAAACCCCTGCTGAGTTGAGCCTATCCGCCCTCGGAATTCACGGCAATTCCAGGTTTTGTGATCTACAGTAAATTGCCGGCAGACATACAATTATTCCGGGTGTTGGCAGTCGGGGGCAGACCTCATTCTTATCCGTCTAGCCACCGAAAGTGGCTCCAGAGTCCAAGAGAGGGGAGTGCGGTTAACAGGACAATTTAGTATCCAATGCTTGCAGTTCCAAACACATTCTGACTCACGTTAATTCTTAAATAAATTCACTGTTACTTACATGTAATTCATTCAATTAGGGGGAAGGTGTATTCGATAATCCTTCATCACCCTTTACACCTATTATACAACTAACATAATTAAGGGTTGATGGGATACTCGGTATTCCCTCATCGACCCTCTAAACAACACGTATTCATACTAATAAGTCATTCACGCAAATAAGTACACGAGCATAATTTTCAAATCTGGTGGGATTTCTGCGCGCTCTATGTATGGAGCCAGAGAATTGCATCCTCCAATTACGTGGGACACAACGAGCTACCTTTCTCTGCCTACCGGAGCGTATACGCGTGCCCAAAAGTAAGGGTCCGTATGTCACTGGGCCATCCATCGAAAGTGCTCTTCATACGTGAGAACTACTCTAGACCCGGCCCGTTGACGCTGCTATCTTTTAATCATGCTTGTATATTTTGTGTTAGAGGGCTTGACAGCGGTGGATAAGTCCGGTGGCCAGGACGGTGCGGCCTTAGCCGTCTCGTCCGGCTTTTCGTTACCATCCAGACCTATTGTCAGGTATTCCGACAACAAAAACCGTTTTTCCGTCACTCTAGTTCGTGCTATATTTCCAACAAAAGCGCTACGATAGGGTAGACGGAAAACCTGTCACGGACAGCACTAACCTCGCTACTTACGGACTAAGTAGGCTGAGCCCCTATCGACTTTAATCATCACAAGCTTGTGCCCCAAATATTTTATAAGATTATCTTCATACGGTCTTAATTTTGTTATCAGTTGTAAAATTAGTTTTAAATTTAACATATTTATGGCGAATCTTAGTCATTTCAACGAACATACACATTAATATTGTTAATCTGAAAAGAAATCCCTTTTGGTATGAGCAATTTTTTTTCTCTCACCTCTATTTAAATTAATTTAGAATTTGCCGAAACAACGTCGTAAAAAGAAGAAATTTAGTGATCGTGTAAGTGAGCCCTGGAAGGGTCGCGCCAGGGGAGAAATTATCCCGCTCAAAATAATGGGCTAATTCGCCTAGAAGCTTTACATGTTAACACATTCTTGACGTCTCCGCTAAAGGTGCGTTAATTATTGTGAAAAACCTCATTGCCCATATTGCAGTAGCGAAATGGAAAATAAGATATATCGATATAAAAATCGAAAAGGGTTAATGCTAGATGCACTCACTTCCAGTATTTTTTTTTTTTTACCACGATGTAAAATAAAATATGGATCACAATACATGAAAACCGATATCTTATACTCCATTTTAATAGACGAAATCATTTTTCTCACAAATGGTTAAACCTTTTATTTATAGATACATATAAAAACACTAATCTTTTCTGATGATCAAAAAATATGCTAGACATTTAGAAGCTTGGTTTTATACAACTCACGTGGTTTATTGACCAAAAACATTTAAATAATGCACTCAGCAAATAAATGCCATTATTTTCTGATTTGAATCGTACTTACTTAAATTGAATATCACATGTACGAACGTACCTGAAAAATAAAAAAAATGAAATGTTAGAACATAATGTATTATTGTAAACAAATATTAAAGACATTGTAACACCAGAAGAGTCAATAGTATTAACAATAAATAATTAACATAGTCTATTGTAAAGAAATTAGTACTGCTTTTTGAACTGTACCTAATTTTCGAACTATTTTTGAAAAAGGCTTCTCAAATTTGTTCACTCTCTATCTTGCGAGCAATTTATTTTTAAAACAACCAACTGACTGAGCTATTTGATTGATTAATATTATGTTGGTTATATAAACTATTAGCTTTTTAGGCGAAATGAAAGGATGATGTCAATAATTATACAGAAATCGACCAAACCACATCTCACGATTTCTGAATAATTATCGATTAAGGGTCACTAATCACCACACATTTCTACATGGAATGATTTAAATTAGAACCTAACGGCGCGAAAGTCTACACTTCGGTAATACGCATAAGTCGTGCGGGTTTAGCATTCATTAAAGAATTCAATATTGCAATTCTTTGTCTAAACCAGATATCGCCAAAATTAATACGAATTAATAACGTATTTATATTAAAAGATAAAATAAAACTTCTGCAACAACGCAATAACAGAGATAAATATGGGAGTTCATACTTGTTTCTTCCAAAAGCAATAGTCAATGTTTCATCATTTTAACAGTTTCGTCACGTGTTATATTGATTATGTTTTCAAAATGGTCGTAAGAAACGTTATAGAACAAATTTATTACAAAAAAGTGAAAATGAAACCATGAAAAGAAATGTTACCACCATGCACCAAAAATGGTTAGCACAAAGATTTTTCCAAAATCCACCCAGATTCAATCACCCCAGGCGATTTAGTTTTATTTCTTGTCATACAATTTCACAAACACACACACACACACACACACACACACACACACACAATGTGAGCTTTGTTTCTGACTGACTATCAATGTGAGGAAAATTTGATTTTGACGCGACATTGATTTCAAATTTAAAAAAAAATTAAATTTTATAGTTATTTATAATAGTAAAATAATAGTTTTTTCTCTACTAAACCAGCTTAACTTTGACAAATATTTGATAATTAAATTAATCCACATGTAAAGTTCAGAATATTTGAAAACGTACGTTACAGTATATCAAAAAATGAAGAAGAAGATTACATGACGCGGAAAAATCTAAGAGATCTTCGTTAGTTATTAACTGCTCAAAGTGGGCAATTGAAGCGCTCCTTAAATTGCCGCCTTAACGCAATCAATACATCATAAATGTTATTCAGTGCTGAAACTGTTTGACAAATAATTAAATAAAAAGAATTATTTTGAAAGAAGGCGATTATCCCAAAAAGGTAGCGTGAAAAGTTTTTCGTTTTGTAAAAATAAAAAGATTAAATAGCTTAAATGATTAAATTTTCGAAAAACTATTGATATAAGGACAAAATCTTGTGGGACAAACTCCTAGCGAATGATAAACGTAAAGTGAATATTTTTCATTCCGATGGGACAACTTCAAATTTTATAAACGTTCAAGATTAGTTCATTCTTTCCTTAAAAGAGTCAAATGTGCTATACGACAGAAGAAAGTTCAACAAAAAATAAAAACAGTGATATTGATAGTATATAATATACATATGTTCGCTGTTACCATGTTGAAAAATACTATTTACGAAGATTCTTCTGTTACCAATTTTTATTACATTTTCGAAAAATTATACTAAAAATAATATTTTTTTAAAAATATATATGATATTGTTCGTTGCTAAAACCCAACATTGCATGTATTGTCAGTTGAAAAGTTGGAATTATATAACGCATTGTGGTGAACTGGCAGAATAAAAAATAAAGCTGTTCAAATAGTGGGAAGAGAAAATGTTTCAGAGAAAACAATTATCAAAAATTGTCGTATATACAATACAAAGGATTTACAGGAAAATTAATTATTGTTTAGACTGAAATTTAACCATCATTCAATGGTGTACGTGTTAAACGGTTGGGTGTAAGAAGAACCAATTTTGAATTGTTAATATTTCGTAACCACCCAATCACCGATAGTAAGTTGGGCAACAGTTATTTTGAATACTCTAAGTTAGATGAAAATTGACAATTTTGATTGGGTGTCACGTTTTAAACGAATTCGCTTTCCATTAATAAAGACCGACTCTATCATGAAAATGTTTTTAAAACAGAAGCTTTAATTTTGCAGAAGGCACTTATCTCTTATCGCGTTTGATGGAATTTAAAGGCGAGAGGAATATTTCAACGGTCCGAGGAAAAGTGTGGTGCATTTTTCATGAGTTTGAGGGCATCTTCCGCACCGTCAGCCTCGTTGTTCCACCCCTTTATAACAGTATTTCTAAACGAGCATTTTCTTAACGCACAGGAACCGCGAAAAATTCAATAAAATGATACTTCAACATTTTCACATCCAGGCTCAAGAGGTTAGCGGTGAATTCAGGTCAATCAGATTTTGTGTCGATGGGTCTACTTTTCCTACAGTTAAAACGTTTGTGGTGAAAAGGGATGGAAGCATTAAATCGTTACGAACCCCGCTTTCTGCCTCTCATGCATATTCCGGTTGGAAACCCGAACGACGGGCGCTGGGGAAATTTTCACACAAACAGAGATTCAACAGACTTACAATTATACTTTTATTATATTAAGAAACAAGTTGCTTTTTGAGGAGAACGCCACTTAACTTAATAGAAAGGAAATTTCTTTTTTTCGAAAAAGATGAATTGCATTTATTAAAAAACAAACAAAAAAACAATAATTTTAATTAATTCCAATTCAATAATCGGAAGTTTGATTAGTTCGTATTCTTAGCGATGGGCATCTTAGAATTTTGTCCCTCTCCTTATGGAGTAGTAAGGATTTCTCCCCATAGCATTTAAACCAGTAGTCTACAGTGCCGACCTGTGAAAGAATCCAATGAATTTCCTGGAGAATTTTAGTTTCTTCAAGGAAGTAAATAATTCTTTTCAGGGGGATAGTGTCAATTTCTGTGTAGATCTTGAGCGTTTTTCCCAGGTATCAGTTTGTTCGACCTTTTTCCGGACATAGTTTAAGTATGTTCCGTTAACTCGCTTCTTTAGACACATTCAATATTGATTATCTGATGATAATTCCATTTTTAAGTGATACTTAGCTGATGCATGTTATGTAAATATGCCAATTAGAGCATCTTGTTGCTTTCTGTTGAGAAGGATTTCCTCTTTCTCCATTTGGGCCGTTTTTGTTAGTCTTTCCGCTTGCCTCTTGCCTAGTTTAGAGTCCTAGTTTTAGGTTCCTGTTTTTGTTGTGTTATCAAAGTTCCGGTTCTCTTTTAATCTATTTACACTTTATGCACCAATATGGCCCCTCAACAGGCAAGCCCTGAGTTGTTTATAGGATTCTTTTTAACTAGTACAACAGCTGCCACGTCAGGCTATTTGAAAATCCCAATTTTTTCCCCGTCTGTTTCCCAAAACGGCTCCAATAAAACTAACTTCAATAATTAAATACTTAATTTCTTGGATTCTAGGGCCCATTGGCAAGAACGCTCGGATACTTTCACCAAAAACGTTGAAATCGGGTAGTCCACCTCTGTAGCCAATAGACCTATATACAAGTAAGGGTGACAGTTTTAGTTATAAATTCCAGTGTAGCAGTGGGTGCTGTTTTAATAGCATCAATAAGGGATCTGATTGTTTTTATTTTCGTAGAATTTCCTGCGTACTTTTTGATCTATTTATTGCTATCATATATAACTTGCATATAGAATCTTGTGTCTGATGATCGTAAGGTAAGGTCATTAGGATTTAGTCCGTAAGTTCTTCCATGTTCTCTCCATTGTGCCTTTAATGCTATATTGAAGGCTGTCTTAATGTGACCAATCCAAGTGGTTTCTCATCTCGCACGCGTCACCAGTCAGTTCGACGTTAAGCTTTCCTGTACGACAGGAATTACTTTACTTTGTAGTACGTTTACGAACAAGACAGAAAGATGAATCCTTTAAGGGAACACGATGTTCACATGAAAAAGATTTAATAAGTTCTCGGTTGCAATGATACTGCATGTAGCACGTGCGTTTTAATAAGTGCCTGAGGTGTTTCAGCCAAGAAAAAACCGTACAAAGTTTGGCTTTTCAATAGATTCGAATTGAAACAGGGGCTTAGGTTAGAGATACGGTATTCGGGGAGACGGGGTTGGTGGCAATAAAAGGCGGTTTAGCGCTTTTAATATCACGGCCCCCGTGAAGGCTTAGTACGGCAAAATCTTGTAAAAAAAAGGTTCCATGAGGAGCCATATGAGAAATTGATACGGGATATGAGCTTTTCTCGACGCAGATGGAAAGCTGCTTTGCGGAATACTTTCTTTCAGTTAAGGAATATCTATTTAACATAGCGTAGATCAATGAAATCTGCTGTTCTCATCTTCACAGTATTGGAAATTTCTCTTATCGATTTTCTGACACTATTTTATTGCGTGTATTAATATTTACAAAGAAAGTGCGTAAGTACAAAAAGCACTTTTTTTGAAACTGGGTTAACGACCGAACTGTTATTCATAGCCCGAGTTGTACGTAAGTAGTGCACTTAATGTTTTATAGTACAGTAGGCACTTCGGGATCGCTTAGTGGCTTTCAACGAGCGTTTTCCTGAAAATTTATTATATCCAACAGACTACCAGAAAAATGAAATAGTCTCGATTTTCAATCCCCCACCCCTTTAATAATAAAACGGATCTGAAAGCAGACCGTTTATGAATAAATAAAGAGGTCTTTCGTCTCTCTCTCTCTCTCTCAGTTGGGATTAAATATTCAAGCCAAGCTGCTATGCCATTAATTACTTTTTTCTTTAAACGATTATTAAAACTGGTGACCGCTGTTTTTAAGTTTAAAATAATCGTAGAAAGTAAATTTCTACATTTGATTTTCTTAGAAAAATGAGGTGTACAAAGTAGTTGTGTTACTAGGGATGCAAGGAACGAAAACCATCTTTATTAATGTTGGACACAACAAGCAACACTTTCTTACACTGGGAAATGTTAAATCTATTAAATTTTTTTACTACCTTGCAATTAAAAGATAGGAGGAAATTGGGGCTTTCCGGGGGGGGGGGTTAGCTGTGGGCCACACGCAATAGAATCTATACAAAAGGACTAAAGCCTGTTTTCTTCTTCTGGCTCTTTTTCTAATCGAGTGCACCTGGGCTACCTTTTAGCCTCTGGCTCATTCCGAGCCATTTATCAGGAATTGTGTCCACGACTGTTTCAAGAAAGACTCAATATACCAACGTCTTTTATCCTTATATGAAAAGTTACTATCGTCTCTGCGTAGTAATCAAATATACCGTTGCGTAATTATAAAGTCAATGGAAAAAAATTTAATACTGTTCGCTTAGGTTGTTAATCGTTGATAGTTTCTGAAATTCATAAATATGTAAATAATTTGAAAATATGGAGAACACATGGTCGATGCCTTTTATATAACAGATACACCTAACAGAAAACAGACACAATGGCACTTAAAGAAGATATTACGGAATTTCAGTACGCAGTTCGCGAAATCTGTTCAAAAGTGATATTTCTTAAGTCTCATTTTGGTAAATTATGTCGGATCGAATCATGTTTGTACAAAGTATACTGGAACTTTTTTTCAGACAGGGTAAAAGTGACGGAATGGGTCAGGAAGCTGGCCACGATCCCAACGACGACGTTTGAACAGACTAAGTTGAGGAACGACTATATACAACTTTTGAGAATCACGGTACGGTCAGGGATCCTACATGGGATATTCGTTCACAATCCGCCATCGGGAGAACTACCTCCGCTGGCAGAAGCTGTTGTAAGTACAATTTCATAAAAACAAGAGGGATATTTAGACTGCTCAGTATAACCGCTCATCCAGGTGATAAACCATGGAAGTATTACAAATTCTACCTTCTTCTCTTTACAATAACAGTTACTTTTTTGCATTGATATGATGAAAATTTTGTCATTAAGACCACATTTATGTAACACGCTTGATGTTGCCTATGTTTATCGTCTCAGGTACAATCTGAATCTTTCGGACAGAAATTGAAATATTTCCAATGTGTTCTATTTTATTATTAAGAGAATCAATATCACGCCGTAATTTTTCTAAAGAAAAAAAAAAGATAGCTATATTTATTTATTGGAAAGGAAGTTGAAAAGTAGTCATTTTAAAAGAAAACCATAAACAATGTTATAAGTGAACTACGTGGTATTATATGGTTGTTATAAATTTTGAAGCAAAATAAATTTTTTTAATAATCATTCCTTAAATTACACGTTGTTCAAGCGGCAGATAGCTAAAAATTCCTCAAGATCTATTTCGTTTTGTACAATCAAACAATTTTCACAACTTAAATACTACTTGTGATACCGATGACCTTTAAATCGTCTTTTTGTATAATATTGTTTGTTTAATTTTCAGGGGGCTGAAGTTGTAAGGCATATCCCAAAGCTAGCCGAGGTCGGGCCAATTGCACCTTTTATGTGTCACAAGTCGCCAGACGGAAAGGCAATAGTGTCGATAAAAAAGCTCAGCGACGAAGGCGTGATGTGCTACTTGGCCGTCGCCCCCGAAGGCCTATAAACCCCTTGTGAACAAAGAAAGAATAAAATTTTCGAAAACTTTGCCCTGTTTTAGCCTGGGCGGGGTTACAGTTCGGAATACGACCCCATTTGCGATGCAAATCATGGAAGGCCGGGGGACGGAAAGGGGCGCAATGCATATCAATGCCGCCTACGGCAGAATCACCCCACATATTAGTTGCTTTGACTCGACTCAACTCCATGAAGCAGTACTCGACCCTCAACACCAAGCAGGTCGTAATTAGCAAATCAAAAGCTGTCCCAACACGCGCCTACCAGTCTGCCAAAGTAATGAGATCCCCTGCTCTTACAAGTTGTCATTTCATAAATAACCCTGATCGCTCCAAAAGTATATATTTTATACAAAAGAGATATCGAAGTACAAGAAAAGGTATTCCTAATTTGGGTTAACATCTGATATTTTTACATTTCACGCGCTTTCATTGAAAATTTCTCGTAAGGGAATTCCAAGTTTTTCTGTTTTTAATAACTTAACGTACATTCATCAATGAAAGCTTGGATAATTTGGCACGCCACCACATTCCAACTTGCAACAATTTTCCGTAATACCAACGCAATATAAGGTTGTCGAGGGGGAAACGAATAAGGAGGCGAACAAGGTTCGTTCTATCAAGTGTTTGATGAAATTGACACGTATCGAGACGCAAGATGAATTTCTGTAAATTGAAACTACACACCCTGCTATCGAATGTATTTTGAGGATTATTTTCTATTAAATCTTTTAAGTGTCAGGTTGGCTATCGTCTGTTTCGTAAAGGGTTGTTGGCGAAATGGAAAGTCTAGATTTTTTCCTTAGGCAAATAAAATTACACATACGTGTATCATAAAATGTTTTAACCTACGTGGATTGTCTGCATTGTTTTAGCGAATATGGTATTTGAATCCATACTTTTCACGAAGCAACCTAATTGTAACTTGATTAAGGCTAAAGCTAACGCTTAATCGTTAGAGTTTTAGATATATTTGAGTATTTGAAGGTACTTTTTTGTTGAGGATTCAATAAAAAGTTAATAAATGTATTTAAACATTTAGATTAAAACATTTGTACAAAAATAATTTTTAACCTGAAACTATTTAAAGAATTTGTTGTCCACTGGAACCCCAATTCGATACAACGGAGGCAATCTTTACTGCTTCGTTTGTAATAAACTCATATATAAATTACAGTGCACTGGCAAACTGAAAAGTCAAAAATTAATTCAAACATCCCGTCAACTCAAAAGAAAAATGTCACTTTAAATTATTTTGGATAGATAACCTAAACTAGTTGCATTTACATATATTTCCAACAAAAGGAGTATAATAAAGTTTATAAGGATTGCAATGCGTGACACAACAATAGACCGAAGTTCAAATGGAGCGAAAACAGACAATATAACGCTAAGAGTTTACAGAGTTGCAGACCAGATCCTCACGGCAAAGTACAATAACGTGAATGCGAAGACATTTTGCCCTTATTCTGAGCAATTGGTGAGAACCTTTTGTCGTCGATGATAATGTCCTAACCCCATCAAGCTAGAATGGTTTTGCGCTTTTGAAGAAGAGGGAACATAGTCTACCAGTTTGCCTGAGAGAAATCACTGAACACTCTTAGGATCAACTTCACCGTAACAAACAAAAGAAACATCAAGAATAAGTTGACCAACTGACGCTAAGCATACTTTAAAGGGTAATAATAAGCACAAGCTCTAAGATAAGAATCATATTTTAATTAGAAGTATCGCTTTTAAGGCCACAAACATTCAATAATAAGATTTGAAATATTACAGTATACAATTGAGATAACACGAACGAAAACAGAATGTAAAATAATAAATGAAGAAGTCTAAACTTAATAAATACATACTAACCACAATTAAAAGGATTAATTACAATTGTTATTCTATAACATATTCGTTTTAACAATAAAGCATAATTTGTGTCATGAATATTTATATTTATTTTCATGGCGAAAACAGAAAATCTATAAACAATTACTTTTAAATAATATGCAACCTATTATCAACGGTGTGGGAATAATTTCCATAACACCAAATAAATAAATTTGATTACCGCTATTCCTATTGTTATTTTTTGAAGGCTTTCTCTTTCTAAGTTTCTTTGGTGCACAACTATAATTCTCTCAACAGCAACAGTCTAAGGAGCTGGAGCTTTAATCATCTTATGAATCATAGCAATCAATGTCAATCACCCAAGGGTAAAAGAAAAAATGGAATATTCATTTTATGTGAAGGAATAAAATATTTAACGAATACATCCCGTTGGTTAGGATCCTCTTCTTTCTTTGGCACTGAATTGCAAAATTCTACATTTGAGTTTTACAAACCCTCATATTCAAAGTATGAGATTATACTTCGGGACGGTACATACATGGTGCAAAAAGACATTCTTAGAGGTACGGTCGAAAGATTTAAATCTTTAGAGATGACTTTGTCGTTGGAAAAAAAGGATAATCATTTGAGGGTTGAACCAGCAGTGGGAGAACTGCCTGCACTCCATGGCTATTTCTGAGTCTACTAAGCGTTGCGTTATGTTTCGGATCGCGTTGTTTGATTTTATGTTATGTTGTGGTCCATTTTGAAGTAGTTTTGTTTCGTTAAATTGATTCGGTTTTGTTACATTTATGAAGTTGTTGGTCTTTGATGGGTTTATATTATAAGAGATTTGTTAGTTTCTTTTTCAAAATGTATTTGTGCATTTTTGTTGAGGTAGTGGTTTTGTTTAGGTGATTTTGATGAAGTGGCTATTGTTTCCGGGAGTAGTAGGTTGAGTCTTTTTTCTTTAAAACGAGAGGATTGTTGTTCTTAACCAACGGATTGTTCCTAAGTGAAGATGGCGTAAAGCTGAAATGCGTTCGCGTACCTTCAAAAACCTGCGGACATACACTAACCTGTGTACCCCAATACCGATACGTGTACTCCTCTTTATAAAGAGCTCATTCCTTAAACAATCGTCATATTTTAGTTATCATTGATATTTATAAATCATTAAGCCAACTATCTTCAAGAATTCACAACATACAACTTTGTGCCCACATGGACCCGATGATAGCTAACAATTTTAACTTAACTAACAAATTTTCAAAATTTCATCTCCCCAAAGTAAGTGGGGAATTTTTATTATAACTTACATTAAAGAAAAACCTTTATGAGACAATATCCTTTTAAGGCTGTACTGCATACAAATAATAAAGGCGATTCGAACGATTGTAAAAACCGTATCTTGGAGCTTTGATTTTTATTGAATGAATAACCCGCAGTTGAAGTGTCGCATTGTGCTTCGAAGGTGTTTGCCATGCCGTCCTGGCTGGGTCTGAGATCGTAAAAAAAGTTGTTTCCAGGTCAAAAGCCAACAAGTTGAGGGGATGGGGATCTGGGACTAGCGAGTGATAAGAAATTGCTCTGAGGACGTCGGGGTCGATGGGGCCCCGTCTAAGTGATTCCGTGACTCGAATGTGCGATCTACGCCTTTGCCCTTTTTATTCTCTTGTTCCAGAAGTAGGGTAAAACATCGTGTTCTATATTGTTCACAACGAATGGTACATAATTAGCTGAATTGCCTCTTTGTTTATGTAAGTACTAAAAAGAAAACCAAGGTGAAGACACAAATTACGCGTAAACTTTTGGTTCCGTCAATTTTTAACTGTCTCACAGAACGTTCCTATAAATATGTTACTCGGCACTCAACGATCGATAATAACAAAAAGTTTCAATACGGTCAGGAATTTTAAAGAATAAAAATGATAGATGTATAAAGATCACTCATGAAACTGTTTAATCACTCAGTATAACGATTTAACAGCTTACTATTCATTTATTTAACTGTTTCTTCAAGGTTGTACAATAAATCCAGTTTTACCTCAGCACAACATTCTTTCGGCCATGACTACTTTTTCGAGCTCAAGAAACTTTAAACCTCAACTATAAACTTTATCGCCTCTTTCTCAAACAACTGTGGCTTTAGTATAAATCGTTTCGAGAAAACAATTGCGGCTGGAATGCTAAGCTAAACATTCACAAAGACAATGTAAATTTATTATGGAATAATGTTATACCATGGCGTCTATTTTACAAAGAAACCTTTTGTATGGTGGAATTATAACATCAATGGTACTCTTTATTAGAAAAATCTGAAATGTTTCCTTGTACACATATACTGAATAATTCAAGAAGGAATCGTTCGTTATAAAAATAAGTAGCCGTTCCAGGTGAGTTTTTTTCAGTTTCTTTCGGAGAATAAATACTTCGTTTATTGCATACTGTTAAAAAACCTCAGCCAAGTAAATTCATAGTGACAATTAACAACTTGATTTCAGTCACCGCAAGGCTACTACTGTGGAATGGGATGGAAGGATCGTTTTTCAGTACACGTTTCCTAAACGCCCCTAATGATAGCTTTGTTTATTTATTTCGCTTTATACATGTTACCCAATTGAAGGTAGCTGTAATAAACTGTAAAGATACCAACTTGATTTTTTAAAATATTGTTTGTTATATGTTTGGTACAATTGATTATTTGAATCAATCCAAATTAATTTATTTGAGTTCTTTGAACTATTTGCTTTCTGGACGTTGTTTTCTTCTCATTAAATTTTTTAAAATAATTTTAATAATTATTTTTTTTACTAAGATTAAATCGAAATAATTTATATAGTAGCTTATATTATTTATGAACTCGGATTTTTAAAAAAGGCTATTTACTAATTGAATCGAGAGTAATGTGTTCGGAATGGCAAAATTATATTTTTCAATACAAGCTTTTTTGTTATTTTCGTCTATGCTGGATTATCCAAAACTCAACTTATCGGTAAAATATCGATTTTTTTACATGTATCTAAAAAAGTCTTCTAGAGCCTCCAGAGAGGTAAAACCTTTTGGTTATATTTACCTTCTTGAAAGGTTTTCAACCATCTTACTACCCACTTTAGCCCAAGTGTCCCTATCTTTCATTGTGTGCTTTGGCTTAGATCCCATGTTTTTAATTTAATTTAATTTTTTTTATAGCTTTCCCATAGAAAAAATGTTTTACTAGCCGGTCCCTCTACGTACGTCGAACGTAATTTCTTAGAACGTATTATTTAAATTAAATGTAGAAAACTTTATTAACCGTTTACAGATTTTTACAGATTGGCCAATTGAGCACACGAAACAGATAAGTCTTACTCACTCAGTCGAGAAGAGACGACTTTTTTGAGAAAAACGTATTGTCACAGAAAAAACAAACAAATTTTCTCCTTAACATATGTATTTTTTAAAATACCAAACTCGAGAATGTTTTTAAAATCTACGTCAATAATTGAAAGATTGGTACAACTACTCATCCATTTCTGGTCACCATTCTTCGAAGTGATAGCTGTTTCCTTGGTACAAACTTATAAAATTTAAGCATTGGAATTTGACTGAAGAATTTCATCTAACAGCTATGTCTAATTTTGGTCCTAGCATTCTTCCCAGTTGTCCGAGTCTGTTCAGTTATTGTCGCATCAGTCTGAATTCGCAGTTCACCGGGAATTCCGCGCCAGTCTACTTTCTACTTACAGTCCTAAGTATATCCTTGTATGGATTCGTTAATCCTACATTGACGGTGAATTTTTTAATGTAAAAGAGATTTGGGTGCTTTTTTCGTTCAATTTCATCTTTCACTTGTTCATCATTCTTCAATGAGCTTAAAATATTCCTGATTTTAGGAGGTGGCTAGAATGGGATTCAAGTTCTTACATATAACTGTGGTATCGTCCACATGGGGGGTGGTGTTGGAATGCGGAGGCAGGTCAGCTATATAAATTATGAACATGATGGAACCAAGGAAGCTTCCTTGTGGGACACCGGCGTGGATTAATTTTATCTCCGAAAATTCATTGCTCCACTTCACTCAGAAGAAGCTAACCTAATTCGCTTGCTATTTATATTTAGACGCTCTAAAAAAGCGTGGCAACCCAATAAACATTAGCTCCAATGTAAGAAAAAATGTGTTGAAAGCTGGTGGGCACATTCATCTTACAATCAATACAAAATTCAATACGTGAAACAAACTAAAGCTAGTTAAAAAACCAAGCCCAACAGACACCAGAGAACAGCACATTATTCCTAATAATAACCCTCATCATGATTTATAATTTCATTTTTACCGTTATTATTGGAGCTCATGGAATCAATTAATTCATCAAATATATTAACATGTGCGATCCGAGATAATGAAATTTTAACGATTCCAAGTACGTATTTTGGCGGAGCAGAGATTATGTGATGTGGGCGTGTAATTAGATTGGCCCCATTGTTACTGTTGGGGTGCCCAGAGTTGTCGTGATTTATTGAATCGCATCCATTGGAATGAAGGTCGGCGGAGGGGCAACCTCGAGGCATTACATCAAGGTGGAATATCAATGGTGATTCGATTGAATTGTTTATACGTCAATAGCAAAGCTCTGTCCCACATAACGATGACTTTGTACCCTCGTGTGGAAGAAATGTCTATAAATGTTTGACCTTTTGTGTAATCAGGCAAAATAGATTACTTACGCACCTTCCACAATAGTTACCAAAAATACTAGCCATTTGTTCACAATATTGAAAATTTAATATCTTAGACAAGTCCCAAGAAAAAGTGAACATATTTTATAAGAAGGTCTAGACTAGTCTTATTAATCATTGATATTTAGTTAAAAACTTTTCAAATCATTTTCATTTCTGAAGCATGTATTATTTCTATGTGTTTTTTTTTTCAAAATCTCCAAATATTATTATTGGATTGATTTGCTTATATTAACTCTAGGTCCTGGCATAAGACGGGCAAGGACAAACACAGCTTGGTGACTCCCCGTGTTGGACAAACACGAAGGATCAGAAACTGTTTACACTGGGTCTTCCTTACAGTAAAAGGTTTTCTCAGGTGTTGCTACGAAGAACGAGGACGGTTCCAATTGATTTTGCCGGGACGATGGGGTTTCGACCCTTTGTGCTTTAAAACTCCTGTTTGCCTTTGATTTTCGACAATTTGTGCCAAAACCATTTCCAACATGGGGTTTCTGCTGGGCTTGTATCGCGTACGGAGAGAGAATAAGTGATGAGTGATCAATCGCGTGGTGACTTTGCGAAATGTCTCTTCAACAGTTGTCTCCTAGCGGAAACTAATAAAACAAAATGGTCTACAAGGATGGACTGTACTCATTCAATGTAGAAAATACCCAGTTTTCAAAACGAAGCTTTCAGTCTGTATGTTTGCCTACAATTTACAAGGCTTAATGTTCCAAACAATTACAAAACAAATATTAAAGCACTAAATTTGCAGTGGTACAAAAATATATATAATGCACTATACACAATAAGTAATGTTTTGATTACACCTTTCTATTCGGTAAATTTGGTCAAAATAATAATTTTTGTTATTTTTATTCTCTTAGTCATTGTTTTTTATTGCTTTGTAACAACTAAGTCTATAGTATTATTAGATTTAAAAAAAATCAAAAAATGACAAAGTTATGGGAAAAGTTTGAAAAAACGCATGTTGTTTGTTTCGTTGTTAATTCCAATAATTTCTTTCTTCCCTAAAGTAAACATTAATTGCCTTTATAGTGCACATTCTGTCATTTTTTCTCAAACTCGCAGTATGAGAGCAAATATTAATTCCTGGGAGTAAATAAATCTTACATTAGTACCTATTTGTTACATTCAGTATTCCATTCAAAATGAACTCAAACGCAAATTTTTTCCGTTCAAAAGTTGATATGTACGCTGCTTTATTAATAGTAGTGATATTGCGCATTCCGCAGCCGAAATGTACTTCAACAAATTCACTGATCGCCCCAGAGTAAATCACGAAACGTTTATTCGTGGTGCTCGCAATATGATGAGTTGCTGTTCGTAATTTTGACGAGGAGCTGAATATTTTACTGTATGGTTGCAAAAATTCGAACTCATCTCTCGGAAATGTTGGAAGAGCTTTCAGGTTTTTCGAAAATTCAAATGAGAGATATACGCCGGACTTTTATTTTAAGGAATTTTAAGCCGTATCGCTCTCATGTTGTCCAGGTTCTTCGGGACTCCGATTGATAGGCATTGCACAAATGTCGATTTGGGATGATGAAGAAAACGTTCTTCCAAACATCCTAAGGACTGATGAAACCAAGTACCCTCTCATTGCGCACTAAACCGTTGGAATTTTTGCACGTTGGCAGCGGAAAATCCCAGAATTTCGTACTCTTGTCATCATCAGGTGGTTCACATTATCAACGCGCCTTATCTCTAAGAAAATGATTTAAATGGTGCTCAATTCCTCAGTTTTAGAGCAATTTTTCTAAGGTTTTTAAAGATAATGTTTCTCTCCGCCAACGAAATAGAATGATTCTCCAGCTTGATAGATGCCCCGCACACAATTCTTTGCAGGTGAGACGTTATTTGAATCGTCCCTTCGGTAGGACTTCATGGCCCGTTTTGTTAGCCTTCTTGGTCACCCAATTTAACTCCACTTGACTATTTTCTATGGGACCATTTAAAAAAACAACAACAGTGTCTATGCCAATCATAACCTAGTAACCTCAGTTGAAGAACTGTGGTAAAAGATAGAAAATCCTTGTCAATCCATCTCCTCGGACTCCATCACTCTGAGCACTGGTGAAGAGTAGTTAAAAAGAGGAAATCTTTGCATCTTGAAGCAACGAAGGCTGTTCGAACATGAAATGTGTTTATTAAATACAATTAAATATACAAAAATAGCTGTATTTTTCTCAAACTCTTTGCAATAACTTTGATCATATTTTGCACAGTTTAAAATCCGATTACACCACTGTTTTCAGCGTGAAAGTGGATTAACACGATGTGTCAGGATGCATAGGGCCATATTTGAAATTTTCGAGTTGAACTGAGCGTGAGGAGCACTACATAATTTTTCTCAATAAAAAGGAAAATTTGCAACTGGACTAAAATATTTAGTTAATTTTTATTTTGTTCAAGAGAAATTCAGCCGGACCATCGAAAAAGAACACCCTGTGTACATAAGATCAACTTTACCATATTGCAATATGTGTGATTAAAAATCCTCCACATTAGTACAATTGTTTCAAATACTGTCCAACCAATTGACGAAACGTTTACACGCGTGTTTGTAAATGTATGACAAATTTAACAGTTTTTACAAAACATAATCGAACATATTGCCCAAAAACATCCGATTTTTGTTCTTATCTTCCGTTTTTGAAAACCTTTGGCATATAAAAGTAAAAGTAATTTTTGCCTATAACCGTATTATATTTTCCAACAGTTCAACTATCATATCAAATGTATTACCCCAGCGGTCTCCTTTTTTTGTAAACACTTTATTTATTTCAAAAAGGAAAATATTGGGTTATTTTTATTGCATAATTCATGATGTGTATTTTTTATACTGCGGATAGCGGTTGGGGGATGAAACCATACTGACCCGGCAGTGATGGGGTGGAAAGAAATGAAAGGGAATTGATGGCGATCCGTCGGCAAAAACAAGAGTTTTACCCTTAGACCCGGCCAAACTTTCTCTGTTTTCACCTCTTCATCCGGGCCGATATAATTATCAAGATGCCAACGAGTGGAATGAACAAAAAAACCTGTCCATTATCGGCTTTCTACCAAAAGCAGTTCAGAACCAGATTCTCATAACAAACTTTCCCTTCTGTATTTCTCTGCTTGCTTTGATACTAAACGGCAAGTAAGGTAACAATGGATTTTTGCCCGTAATCAGGAAAATTTTATCTGCATTTGTTGTCAGTGTTTATTGACGGAAAAGGCTAGCCTTCATTTATATATGATTGGTCTTTTGTTTTTGAAAGTACAGGTTAAATTATTTCAAAATTTCTATTTTTTGAAGAATTGTAAGGTGTTCTGTTCAGTATCATTAAACATTAATAGCATACAAACTTATTAAACTAGCTATGATAACGAGGAGCGAATCTCAGTGGCAGATGATAACACATTCATAAGGAAAACTAATTAAATTTATTGTTAATTTAATTTGTAACGACCTATTCAATATTATTCCAGGCCCAATTAGTTAGTTGAGCGTTAGGAGGGGAGTTCAGTCAAAATATCTCTTTGGGGTTTAGGGTAGGGGTGGGTAAAATGGTTGCATTATTCAACATAATTGACTCCCTTTGTTTGGGAGTTTTAAACTTAGTTGGATGAAGTCTAAAATTCTCGATACCGTTATTTGAAAAGCGAATTGAACATGATTATGTTTGTTAGATTTTGGTGGATAAATGGTTTTGAAATTTTAACTGATAAAGAGAATAAATCACGAATTCATTCTAGGGCCGTAAATTTAGAATGAATGAAGTGGTGTAGAAAGCACAGAAGTTTTTCATTTATATATTCTTTTTTGGACGCACCTAGAAAAACAATTCATCAGCTCCATAAATAGACTCATGCAATTTTCTAATTAATTCCAATTTTGAGATGTTAATAAATGAATTCCAATGAGATGCTAATAGAATGATGACAAAATCATTCTATTTTTAAATAAATAATTAAACCATAATAGCCATACACAAGATTAAAAATGTATAAGGATAATTCCTAAATTAAAAGTTACAGACAAAATAGTAACAATACGGTTACTTAAAAAGTAAAGCATATAACTAAGTTACTAGACTCTATATCTACTCTTACTAGACGAAAACCGGCACACGTCAAATTGAACTACAAAGCTCCTATTGATCAAAGTCGGATTCTCAATTGTATTCAAAAAATTAATCCTATAAAGTCCGCCGAATCTCAGAAAACGTTATTCTTACATCTATCGCTTTCTTAATCAAATTATAAAATAAATTAACACTAAATAATTACGTAAAATTTACACCATATTGGGTTTTATTTTTTAAACTTAGAAAAGGTTTCGCACAAATAAAATCAATTTTCAGGTTTAATTGATGTATTGTTTGTTACCGGTGGATGAAGGGAAATATACACAAAATCTTTTCATATCAAAGGAAGACATAGAACTGACATGGGAAAAAATAGCTTATATTGGATCAACGACAGCGCTGCGGCTTCTCAAAGGGGGTTTCGGTCGTCCGGTTTTGTTTTCCTAAGTCGACGACTCCTCTGGGAAATATATCATGCCTCAGAATAACAAGGAATGAAAAACTGAGCTCGCGCAAGATAACTCGGGAAAAAGGTTGATATATCCTGTATTTTCCCCCTTCCAGCGATCGGGAGACATATCTCGATTTTCAAGGAGTGCGGATTTTAACATTTGTATCTACACGTTTTCAGTGTGTCCATAACTGTTTATAATAATACGGGGTAGAAATTGAACGAAAAAGGTTTTGAGAATTACCATTAATGTATTGAACATAATAGGGGTATTCACGATCTTTGTGTTAACTCTGTTAGCTCTATTAGGCCGTGTGAGATAGAGAGTAGACTTATTTATATAAATCGGGTAGTTAACATTGCTCGATCTAACATGCCAGGGCCAATGTTAGACGTTAGGTCGAAAATGTAATCACACTGCTATCCATTAGGGCGTAGGTAACCAACATGGTAGCCATGAACAGCTGGTTGAGAATGCCCTCAGAGGCCCTCAACACGACACGCAAGAATGGCACAATTACACCGAGGACAAACATTATGAGCCCTGAAGAAAATCTCAATAAAAGATCGAAATGCTGGAACGATAAAGAAAATGTTTTCTGAAACCTACATCACAACACCGCGTATCACGATGTCTGAATAATTGGAATAGATGTTAGGTATATCGGCACGAAAAGATGTGTATCATTTGTTAGTCCTTTTCGAGCGCACAGGTAACATTTTGAATGAAAGAGATGAATAATTTTCGCTTTTTTAGTAACTTCTGGCATCTTACAAATTACCACAAAACAAAACCGTAACAAAGAACAACTGTTAGAGCTTAGGTTTGGTTCGACCAGTCCTCACACGCAGTATTGCAGGAAAATTAACGTTTAAAATGCTAAGAAAAGAAGGGGCGTCCGTAATATTACTGGTTATTTCTCTATTCGAGTTAACCCGAGTTAACATCTTACAAATATTGTGAATACCCCTAATATTCTCATATTGTTTGTCGGGCAAGCATTCTTCCTGGTATTTAGGTGATGGCATGATTTATCGGCCCTTAGTAAACACAATTCCAAGCCTCTTTGAATTAATGAACCCTTTGACATGGCCTTTCATTCCGATACAACTCACACAATGACAGAAAACGGCCAGGAAATCTGTCGTCCAAACAACGCAATTTCTTGTTAACAGGAAACGAATATCACACTGCTTATATTAAGCTTGTGCAAATCGTTTATGAACTCAACAAATATGAAATTAATATAGGCCCTGATGATGACCTTTAAATAAGAAGAAAGCTTGGAAGGGACGACTAATTTTTTTTATTCTTCAAGCCCTTGGTACAGAATGAAAAATAAGTCGATACTTTATCATTGGCAACTAACATAATTTTCAAATTAGTACTACTTTGCTCCTACAATGAAGAGAAAAATGCAACAAAAAATATTCGTTATGCTGTTCGATTCAGTTAAGGTCGTGGAAACTTATATTTCGCATAAAACAAAATTGTGGTATGTAATTCAGTATTTACAACATGTATTTCAATTTTCTTCCCAGGTTTGTCAGAGAGCACAAAAGACCCAGAACTATTAGCACTACCGGTCATTCATTCTCATTGCCTGTCAACAAAGTGGAACTAGAAGATCAAATATCCATTACACATTGCGCTAAAGCCTACGAGGTGGAATCTGAGAACTGATAGATTTCATTACCATTGTTTACACCGGAGAGAATTTTATTCACCATCATTATCGGATTTTCTGACGCTTCGTCTTTGGGATATGCTGCAGTCTTGTACCTTCGCGTTGATGATAAGGACGCCAATACGAACCTGCGCTTTGCAAAAACCAGCCTGGCTTAGCTGAAGCCGCTTACCATCCCGCGACTGGAACTCTGCGCCGCATTCCTGCTGGTGAGTAACATCACTGGCTGAATTTTTTGAAGACATAAAAGTAGACGAAATCATTCTATTCACCGATTCATCCACTGTTCTGGCATGGCTTCAAGATATTCGCTGCCAATAGAGAGTATTTTTACAAGTCAAATGTCCTGGTGGATAGGTCCAGATTTGAAGAAGCAACTGAAAGAAGAGTGGCGTCTGAACACTTGGCTGGAAGGCGGATCTGACTTACCGGAAGTCAAGCCTCAAACAATTATGTTGACCTCCAACGAGGTAGGTACGATTGAGACCTTATTGCAGCGATTTTCGTCGTATTCGCGGATGCTTAGAGCCGTTGCCTACATGCGAGCTGAAACAGAGCAACGGACCTCCGGCATCTTGACACTAAGAGAAATCAACGACACCCATCACGTATTGACGAGATCCTTGCAGCAGTATCGCTTTCGCTAAAATCCAACTGAGTTAAAATCCTTTTGCGGATCCTCTGGGTATTCTCAAAATGGGCGGACGCTTAGCTAATGCACCCGTGAGCAAAGAATGAAGCATCCGATACTACTGCCCAACAAATCCCACCTCTCCATGCTGTTGATCGACCATTGGGTCCACGCTCACGCTGAACCTCAACTTTTACTAGCTTTGCCGATTCTGGGCTCCCAACGTGCGACGTATACGCCGAAGAGAATTTTATTCATTTTGTATTGGCTCAAATTTCCATAGAGACGAAAAACAAACAAGGTCTTGGGGTCCAGCTCGCCAGTTAGTATTTGAGAGGGGTGGAACGCGTTTGTTTAATCTTTTTTTATTTATCTCGATATGTAATCGAAGTTACAATTTACGAGTACACAGATTTTTTCGTGTTTAGACATATCCATCTGGTGCTTTTCTGATTTCTGCCTCTGATTCTCTCATTCGACATCTTGATGTGATAACCTCTGAGTTGGCGATTATTATTTTATATTCTTTAATGTTGGTTACCAGAAACATTTAAATCGCAGACTATGAGGGAAAAACCTTTTGCTAATATACGAAAAATACGTTCCTTTTGTAATTAAAGTATTGAAAGTTTTAAATTATTTATTTCAGCTTTCCCTTTGAAGGAACAGAAAGTATTGCGTTGGGCCGAAAAAACGACGTAGTTTCCTCTCGATTGGCATGATTTTAGGTTTTCCGTGCCTTACAAAAAATCGAAATCCCCCCCCCACATTTTTCATTGTACTAATTACAACATACTTATCTCGTTGTAAACTAAATTTAGTAACTATTATTTAATTATTAGCTGGTTTGAAATAAAATTTACCAAAACACCGGTAAATCAGTTAAAATTTAACGAACAGTTTATTACTCGATTTTGCTTTCTTTCTCTGGCTTGGCGGAGAGCCTAAAATCTAGTAAATACGAGGTAGGATTTCGTCCTGGGAAACAGAATCCTGTTCTTCAATATGGGCATGGGCGGCTTGTTGAAGAGACAAACGACGTCTAACCCATCACTTCATCATGTTCCTATCAAATTCATGTTAGGGCAACGTGTTAGCCAATTCATTGTGCTAATCCCTACATATTCCATGTATGCGAGGCAACTCGACCTACATGAGGTCTAGCATTACCATGCATTAAGAAGAAGTTGTTCTCAATAAATGCAGTAAATGGGACTAGAGCATCCAGAAGAACAACCTCAATGTACTTTAGTGCAGTCAAGACCCATTCTGTACGGGCCTGGGCGTAGATTACCCCTATCACTGTCACCCATTCAAGGCTACAGAATTTAAAATAATAATAATATTAAAGAGAATTTACCGAACAAGGAATCTAAACCAATGGTCGATATAATTCATCATAAATAGAACTCACGCGAAACCTAAAAACGAGTTTAAAGTAAATATGAAGAAAAAGACACAAAAAATCATGTTCGATGCCACAGACGTGAAAGAAATTTTGGATAGGAGCAACATTCATTAGAGGGTCAGAAGACAAAAACGTTCCCGGCCGCAATGCAGATTTCAACCTCAATGCAGAGTACATTCTCCTACATCTGGAAAAAGGGTACACCTTTAACCCGTCCTTTCGTATTTTTGCTGAATAATTTTACTTAAGTCCTTTCATTTTTTTACATTCCTCCCAAGATAGGTTTAATTACCCGAACTTTCTTTGTTTAAATTTTTACGACTAAGCACTTTCTCTGTTTTCATTCAGACTGACGCATTTTATTGACTTCTGAGAGATAATGCGCTTTTTGGCACCCAATTTTCCGTATTCAGTTAATGTGCAATCTGTCAATATAAAACATTTATGAAAACATGAATAAATGATAGTATGATAATAATATATGAATAGATAATACATGGAAATCGTGTTTCTTGCGAAATTAAGTCTGGCTTTAATCGTTAAGCAGAATGGTTTAATAAACGGGCCTTAACTTCTCATGCTGGAGAAGGTAAGGGAAAAAAACTCTCTTTTCACCATATAAATTTAGGCCTTTTCTAAATTAAGGAGTGTTTTTCATTGTCAGCCTTTTTAATGAAAACCTTACGGGGAAAATAACATATTTAAATCAATGTTAAAAGCGAGGCCGCACTAACTTACATTTCTGGATAAGCCACCATCCCGAAACATGGCTAACTTTGAATTGGTCCTCTGATTAACTGCTCAATTAACCCAACTTGAAGAAAAAAAAATGTTTTTTTGACCAAAGTCGCATATTAGGGTTGATAATTAAGGTCTCGTTCAGAAATCTGAAATTGCGTTACCCGCCGAGCACCTAATTAAATATGCAAAATAAAGTATTCATCGTTTACGAACTCTGTTCTAATCAAATTCTTAAATATTCATGACGTGGAATAATTCCGGATAGTTCTGATTCGACTTTGCTGTAACCTTCCAGTAGGATAGGGATTTGTTTTCGAGTGGAAGCTCTCTTGTGCGGAAACGAGCAATTATGAGCAATGAGGAAACGAATTTTTTGGATGAGGGAGAGTGGGACCGGTTATTTGCGGATTCTCTATTTTAAGAGGGTGAAAAAAAATCATAACAAGTTTCATTGTTGAATTTATTTGTTACTTTAGAAACATGTATTTTCATTCCATATATTGATAGTTCCTGCCATTTCAACAAAAATAGACTAAAATACAAGGGTTACTCACTACTGGTACGACGTTTGTCATGTGCTTCTACACTTGAAATGCAACCAAAAAGTTCGTTCAAAAATTCAAAAACCTTTTCGGCGTTCAACATTTTATGTTTGTACAACTATGTACTGTTTTCGTAATAAATCTCTTCATACCTCTTCAAGTATTATTTCTGAGGAAACATTGAAAAGAGCGTTAAATTTCCTTTTCCTCTACCAACATGCTGAAAAATAAACTGAGTTCTCTCGGTTAAAGGAACATCATCTGGGCAAGCCTGCGCGTGTATGTTGTAAATAATAAGGATTTTAAATTTCAAAAGCGTATCTTGGAGATTTTGTTGAACGCATTTAATGAGATATTTGATATTAGATCACAGTTGAATTTGAAAGAATCGATAATTTTTCCTCTTTTTAAGAAAGGTAATTGTAATGATGTGGCTAATTACAGATGTAGATCATTAAGTAATTAGCAAACTATAGTTGGTCTTTTATTCAGCAGATTATTAGTTTTGGCTAACCAAGGTGGTCTGTAACATATGAAATTATTCAGTCCTGAATAATATATTTACTTTGACAACCTTTATTAAAATAAAACTCGATGTAAAAAATTGAAGGTGTACGCTGTTTGTACTCTGTAGATAGGCAGTCTTTATTTGTTAAGCTGCACAACCTGGGTGCCTCCAGAAAGAATGTCCGCTATATTAAGGCGCTACTTTCAGATATTGAAGGATATGTTTTGTTTACGGGGGGGGGAGCAGCGTTCGGTTATATGGGAATGAAACAAAGTTGTCCTCTTATTCCTCTGTCTTCTCGTTATTTTTGAATGGCATTGTAGAAGAAAAAGATAAAAAAACAAAAATGAATCTCAAATGGATTTGAAGTTGATGCTAAAATTGTTAGAATTTTATCGTATTACTTCACTTTCGAATTGGCTGATTGTAAAATCAAGACATTGCATTTTCCTCAGATTACTGAGCAAAGCTATGTAGCGTCTTTGGTATAAAAATTGTTGACACTTTTCATAACTACAATGAATTTTTTTTTAATTTATAGAAATATATCATAAGAATTATTTCTTTAGGAATGAACGACTTGTGTAGTGTGCATATAAAAAAGTTGAGACTGTAGGGGAAATGGAAATTACCCGACCCACTACTGAAAAATTAAGTCTTTGGCATGAGATTTATGGCTTTAAGAACCTCTCGGCATAGCGATATCACGACTTGATAAATGTAAATACATAAGCGAAAAAACTGAATTGAGTTATAGCGGAAGCGTATCCAAATTACCGGCCATACTTTGCAACAAAGGATAAGAAAGAAGATTGGTTTTCAAATCAAACTGAAAATTTTTTAATAATTTTTATTGAAACGCGTGAAAAAAACACGTCAAAAGTTGAATAGTAAAACCTTTAACAACATAAAAGTTAAATATCATGAAATGGACGTTCGATTCTGAACTCCGTTTAACCCACGTTCGACGGTCGTTCAAATTTGAACTAGGATCATAATTTGAACGCGTTTCACGATAAACGGAAAAAACGTTATTTTTAAGTATAACTCGGTTAAGTACTGAATTGAGTTTGAACTAAGTTAACTGGCCTTAAACTGTGATGGAGCGGTATATTCCGATAGTAAAATGCCCCGTGTCAGTTAAGGGTTTTAATCGGGAATACGCACGATTAACCTAGGTAAATAGACAGGAATTATGCAGTATTCATGACTCCTTGCGGCGCATGATCCCTCCCTCCTCTCCTCTCCTCACATTCACACTTTCTCTTTCTCTTCTGGAAACGGAGACAATTCACAATATGACAAACAGAAATTCTGAAAATCTTTAGTGAAACCATTCTTAGCAGAACAAAACATCCCATTGCAACATCCCTTTTCTCTTACTCTGACAATCTTATTGGAATTACTCTTTCCGGTTGAAATCCGCGACAGTCCTATTCGCATCTTGTCAACTCGTTGCTAAACAGTTTTGATCCTTAATAACAAAATTATAATTAAGTTTCCTGAAACTGCATAATCCGAAACGATTTTCACAGTCCAAAGGGCAAAGGAGAAAGATAGTGTTTTTTTTTCAAAAAAAATCTTATAATTAATTAAAGACAAATTGATTTAAAACTTGTAGAAACGCTGTGCAAACATTTGCAAAGGGAATTTGTGGGAGAAATGGAGGAGCAGGAAGCTTTCAATTTCTGTGTGTGCCCTATGAGAGATAATTAGTCCTGCTTACGGTATTGGCCTGTTCCCCATCACAGTCTAGCAAACAGCCCCCCGGGTTTATTGGTAAAAGAGCCTCCGCAGTTCCATATCCTCACGACTGTACACAGAGCCGACCGTTTATAACCTGGCTTGAAGCTAAATATTTTGATGAAATCAACATGTAAAAATGAAATAACGTAATCTCGCTGTTTATCTTTGGTCAGATAAGTCCGCGTTCTACATGTCATCAAGGTATTTGGCGGTCTTGTCTTGCCTACATGAATGTGGTACTAATAGATTTCATGCTTTCACAGTCTAACACTTAATACTTCAAATGTAACGTTTTTACAAATTTATTAATCAAATTTCGAAAGCTTTTTTCAAGGACAGAACGTTATTAATTTTAGAAGTTTAGACATAAATTTTGTATAAGAATAGGAAGAAGGAACAATAAATTGAGGCCAATAATGGTCCGTTTTGTCTCCTTTATAAAGAAAACTTGAAATGAAGCACAACGCTAAGATCACGATAAGGCAACTCAATCGTGCCGGAGGGAGCTTCTGAAAATTATAATTTAGAAAATAAATAAATACATTTTTAATATGCGACCTGGAATGAAGGAACATATACAGCGGCAAAATTAACCGCAAGACCACACGACCCCACCAATGCTGAATGATCGGCCGATTTAATAAGAATGATTGCCAATACAATATAAATGAATACAGAATCCGCTCAACGAATGAAATATGTCTAAATTATTCACGTTTCAAAAAGATATCTGTCTCTGGCCTGAGGTCTCGGGTCTAGAAGGGAAAATATCATATCCAGTTGGTCCGGTAGGTACATAGGTCGTACCAATATCGCACACGCTAATGGAGGTGAAACCGCGAAGGTCTCCGCTGTGTTAAGAAATTATCACGGTACATAGCAAAGCTTAATAACAAACTGCAAAGTAATAACGACATTGGAATGATTTGGGGCAAGGCAGCAAAATCACTGTTTCAATAACTCAGGGCAATGCATATTTTAGCAGTATTTGCATACGTCGTACGTGTTATTTATTGTAACGAATGCATTTATTAGCGAGAAAAATGGACTTTTCCAGGAAATGAATTTCCCCAAGGAATATTGAAATCCAGCGGTAGTGTGACAGACTATCATGATTCAATTTCTTCACTATTCCTAATTAATAAATGTCTTGCAATTCATGGTGATCATTCACGTTGTAGAGATCTTCCCACCTGATGAAGAACTGTAGGCTCGAAATTATGACGTTGAAAGCAACTCACTGTGAGGAACTATCTTTTTTAATAGAAGGAATTCGAGTACTTTGGTGTATGAAATTCTTAGCGCTATGGAGAGGCTTATCTTTAATTGCCCCAGAGCACTTGAGATTTGGGGAAGTATGACAGACTATCATGTTTCGGTTTTATAACTACTCGTGATTAATAAATAGGTTACTTAAAGCACATAAAAAATACTGTTGTATGCAGAGTCCAGCACTGGGAGAGGAAAGGGTAACGCCATTTTGAGTTATAAAGGATTGTTTCTTACTTATGAGGGAAAGTTCCTGGGAGAATAACAATCAACTAATACAAAAAGCGAATAGTTTCATTGTATTTAAAATCAAACCCCACGGTATTATGCAGGAAGAAAATGAAAAGCAATTGCATATGTAGGATGTTCACCGCCATAACGTCAGCGTACAGTTCAAGTTGACGCAACTACGCAGTCCTACGAACTCGGACTTTATGCTAGCAAGTTTTTATCTGGTTATTCTTGTACGTGTTTTGTGTGTTCTTTGTCAATAAACTTTGACTCTTTGTTTGTGAGAGTCCTTTCAATTCCGTACACATATAATACTTCATAGTTAAAAAAAACAAAAAAACAACAAAGCAAAAACTATTGCCAAGCTACTGGAAAATAGGGAAATTTAAACACCTTTAAGAACAAGAACCATAGATCGAGGGTATTAAATTTAAAACAGGATATATACAGCAGAACAGCACAGAAAAGTCTCAAACAAAAAGGGAGTAAATGCGGTAGGTTTTGAGACTTACGAGAAGGGGAGAATGATAAATTTCTTTTGTTTAACAATTTGTTGATATATATTTTTACAGCACAGCCTTATATCAACTATTGTTCAAAGGGCAAAATAAACAGGATGAATGAAATTCACGATGGTATTTACCCAATAGGAATTTTTGTCGATATAGGACGCAATAACATCGCTAAGTACACATCTGGATAGATTCATCCTCGTTTTTGCCCTCCTTTAGAATAAAACTGCCGGAGTATAGCATAATTATGCGAAACATCCGTTGAAAATTAGACAAACATTAAATCCTCTAAGCAAACAGCGAGCATAGGCGTATTGGGAATAACAATTCTATTCAGACTGCTGACAGTTTTATCAAAACAATGAATAAAACCAGTGAATGAAAATTCAGGTAAAGAGTAAATTCGGATGGTAACATGAATGGAAAAAACATCAGGTATTTGAACTTAACAATTGACCAGACGAAATGAAAAAATGACATTTTAGTACAAAGGGTTGTTAATGTTCGAAAAAATTATATAACCACAATATAACGATATATCAGTTGAAAACAAAATAAACTAGTCAAAAATCAATACAGATATTTTTAATTTATTTTTATTATATTAATTTTCATTTAATTAAATGATATACTCTTGTTAGTTAAATTGGAAAAAATAGAAAATACAAACCAAAATCAAAGAAATGTTAATCCTCATTTGTAATAACGGATTTACTTATGAATAGTAAACATGAAGATTACTCACTCAAGATTGCGCACTCAAACACCTTTTCACCATTTGAATCCAGATATATTTACGTTAACCATTGTATGACATCATTTAAGCAAGAAGTACGCAATATTATTGTGAAAATGATGTGTGAGAATGTGTCCGCCAGTACTTAAATGAAGTAGATGTTTTGGTAAGGCCTTTATCCACCCAAAAGATTCGTAATAGTTTGTCGGATGTTGGCCTCACATCGAACGCCCCTTAGACATGACTTGCAGCAACAGCCCGCAAAAACTTACGAGAATATGGTGCAGCCAGCGCCTAGAAGAGAACACCAATTGGAATGCTGTTCATTGACGATTCGCGATTCTGCTCTATAGTGATAGCAGGGGCCAAAGAGTTTGCCAAGAACAGAGGCAGCATACAAGCCCCTGCTTCCTTCAGTGCAGTTTGCATGAGTCGGGGTAAAGGTCTGGGCTAGGACGAACCGGTCTTCATATTGTTGAAGGCCCCCACACCTCAGTGCGTTATGCCCAAGATATTATCATGGAATACCTTCTTCCAACCAGGGATACCATTGGCAGATATTTTCGATTTCTGGATGACAATGACAACCTCATAGAGGAAGCGGTGTTGACCAATGTGCCCCTTCCCCCATTGTCTTCAGACCTTAATCCTATTCAGCACATGAGGGATGCATTGATTTTCGAATAACAACCGCAGCCAGTTGTCCTGCACAAACTAAGTACAGCGTTGCAACATCTATGGAGTAAAATTCCTTGTGAAATTACTGACAAACTTATTGACAGGTTGCTTATCAGGTGCACAGAGGTTTCAGCTAGCACAGGATATTGATTGTTTACAAAAATTATTGTGGCCAATAAACAAAATTTCGGCAATTGAAACTTTTACTTTGTTATTTTTCAAAATTCCTTAATCAAACTTTCCATCAGTAAAAAACAATATTTTTAATCAATTTTAATGTAATTTATCATAAAAATGTTAGGGAAAGTAAACACTATAAAATCGACAATATCCAATATGTTTTATGAGTTTAGAATTATAATATATAGAATGAAAATTATGATGATTAAAATGTTTATAAACCCATTTCATATACAACTTTCTTATATGGTTGGCTTTTATCACTAACAAATTCGTAAAAACGAAAAAGTCATATGCTGCCTGCTTAAATCGAAAAAGTACATTCACGCATGTCTTACCGCACATAAAATACCGATTGAACTTTAATAAGTAAGCTAAAAACTAAAAATTTACTTTTAAGTAAAATATAAATTACATTGTCTAAGACTATTTAACAACGTTAAAAACTACTAAATCGATTACTGATCCATCTAGTATGAGATTGAGTTTGATATTCCACGTGTCAAAAGATTTATACATCAGCCTGTTAAGACCGAACAAATATTTGTACGTACTCTATATTTGAGATGGATGTCGTATTGTGTTCGTGAGGTAAGGGGAATTGCATAATTAGCTAGATTCCGCGAGTTAATTGAAATCGTAATTATACTGTACATATTTATATTAACCTGAAATAACATTTATTCTGCTCTCAACATAAACGAAATTACATCGCACGGAAGATTTGAAACAGCAACTAACGTCTCTATAATATTTGTAATACATTTGAACAACTATGTAAAACTAATATAGTTTTGCCAATTTTGTCAAATTGTTTTCAACTGGTTTTTTGAAATATCAATATCAAATAATATTCATTTTATACCTTCTGAAATTATTGTGTCAAACCGCCTTTTCATCACCATACAACAGCTTAACACATAATATATTACTCTGAATTATTAAAAAAAAATTTTAAAACAACGAACTATGCAAACAGCGTGTCTTCGCTGTTTTGGTCCCTAGGACGCGTCAGAATTGCAGGTCCGATTTTTTACTTGTTTCTTACTAACAAGAACAAATGCCATCATTATACAAATAGAGTGATTTTAACATCAATTCAAGAAGTTTCTTTACACAAAAAAATTATTTCTTAAGCTTGAATAATTTTTGGACATTGGATGAAAATAAATCACCAAATGTACCGTACGTGATATTTGTGAAAGTTCAAATATTGCCGCGACCCTAAAAGAAACAGAGAGAGGGTAAAAGAAGGTAAGTAATTTATTTTAGGAAATTAATATTTCAACCTCTGAGAAATAAGAACAGAAGAAACCATGATAGTGATAAGTACAGAACAAGAAACAGGCTAATCACTAGAGGAATGTCCGCGGCCGTACCCTTAGTTACATGAAATTATAACTTTACATTCTCACCTTTATGTCCCTTGTGAGCTATAACAAAAGTTGTTAGGTGTACAATGTTGCAAGGCGGAGGAGCATGGTCAGTTGTATTACGCCCAGCTTTTAGAGGTCCAACAACACCTGGTTGAATTAAACAAAAGCAGCTCAGCCGGAGGAATCAATTTATCTAACAACTATTGAAACTTCAATCATGAATATTAATTAAATGCGAACTAGTTAAACGGAATATCTTCGATGTTAGAATTTCTCCGGTGCCAGAGGCAGGGAAATATTATTCAAAGGCGACCGAGTAAGAAAAACACCGTCATTAGCGTACCTTGGGGGTCCGCATGCGACTATCATTTGCTAAAATCTCCAAGAAGCAATAAATAAATTAATGTATAATATAGAATGTAAGCGAAAAGTCGTTTAATGGAGTCAGTTAAGGTCTTTACCCCCTTCCAAGTTATCAAATCCGCTTTACATCGTGCTTTATTATTTATGACCGGTTGCCGGGATAGTGATAAATTCATGAGAACGATATTCTGAAAATAACTTGGGACTGAGGAGTCGGAACTCAACAATTATATATGCAATGAAGTTGTCTGTTGTGCGACTCCGTCATATAAAGAAAATTTATAAGAACTTTATTGATGATGTTCTCACTCAATCTTTTTTTAAAGTAATTTTATTATAATCTTCGTACTTTGAATAGTATGCAATTCTACCTTATTTAAAGGATAGATGTATTTGAAAGAATAGAGTAGATGAAAAATATTTTTTTTACCCTACAAAAATTAATTACTTGATATCTCGTGCAGTTCTCAATTCAACGTCAATAACATAAATGAAACATGAAAAACATTTTAATCTCACTTTTCTAGTTATAATTGATGTTCTGTTCCGAGCTTACTAATAGTAAAACTTCATCACTTTTTCAATCAAATAACTAAAATTACCTATTTTTTTATTGAACCGTTTCTGACTGAATGGTTCACTTTTCCCTCCAGAAATATTTTGAAACCGTTCAACCCTCCCCCCACGTAGTCGTGTTGAAGCAAAATCCTTGGGCGATTGTCATGAACTCTCTCTGGTCTTTCCGGTAAGAGAGAAGCTATTTTAAAGCCTTTCCGGCCCATTGTGCATGGGTCGATTTTGAGTTAAAATTATCATTTCGTATGTGAATGTAAGATATTTCTCCCTCAAAAGAGTTTTAACTGAGAAATAATGACACAAGTTTACGTTAAAACGAATGGAAAATTAGCAAATTGTTAAATAAATCAAATACCAAGTAACAACTAGTTTCCTTATAAGAAGTTTTCTTTTTCAGCGACAAATGGACACCAAATTCTAAAGACCCTTTATTTAATGGGTTACTCATTTAATCTTTACATACTATTCTAACCAATTCGTTAGAGTTTCGGACGGGAAATTTTCACACCGTTCATATTCTCTGTCGTCATCTTTGCAGTACAAAAGTACTTTGAAACATCTGAGTTTTTGAGATAAGAGACAATAATCATAAAGTTTGGTATTTCCCTATAATATTAAATTTTTGACGGTTGTGTGTGTGTGTGTGTGTGTGAGAGAGAGAGGGGGCGGTTTTAATAGTACAGGTAGATAAAAAGATAGGGAGAGGGTAATCGCAATTAGAGTTTGTGGTCCGAGTAACAAAATAACTGACCAATTAATTAATCTTTATGTTTGAGATAAAAACTGAAGAATTTTTCACTTCTCTCACTATTTTAATTCTGAAGTTTGCTTGCTTTACCATTTTTGTACACATAATTGTGAAAGATTTTCCGCGGGGACTTTATTTTTTTAATCAACGTATTAAATAGCTATTTAAGACCAATTGAATAAAAAGTCGATAAAAACGGATTCGTGAATTTACGAAATTTTTTAACAGAATATATTTTCAATTCATTATGCGTTCAAATAAGACCATGTCCTAATCAAATCAGCCCTTGCCTTTTCAGGTTTAAGTTTACCTGCTTTAATCAGCTCTTCTCAGTGCTAAACCCGACTAAAATTGAAGTAACCATCGACCGGCGACTGTCTATTTAGGGCATTGTCGTGCGTTTAAGGACGGGTAGAATTTATAGAAAGCTTTAGGCCCTGTTCGACGGCCAGGTCGTTTCCCAATGGAAACAGTATTGCAATTACGTTGTACGCCGAGATCTTTATGAAATAGTCATTAAAGTACGAATATTTAAAATAAAGAACGTTAATAGTAACAATAGTGCCAGGACGAACTGTCTCCGCCATTTAAACATTTTTCTGGATAGTAGTGGGTTTCACAGTTTCTATGAAGTGTGATTTTCAATGCAATTTCGAATGGTAACAATCAAGGTCTAAGAGAATCGTCCAACAAACGCAAAAACGAAAAATAAATATTAAAAGAAAGGCCCATTGTTAGGACAGATAAAAGGCAACATTACGATCGATGCCGCATATGTTTATTTAGTAGATATGGCTGTTATACGTTCTTGTGTCGTGCTGCATAGTTTGATGAAGACGTTTGTCGATCGAGTAGTAACTATCGCCGCAAGGGAAAAATTCGTTTACTCGATCTCGTTATCTATCCCGATGAATTAAAATTTTTATGTACATGCAAAGCGACAACAATTTTCAGTTAAACATTGGAATAATGAGAAATTTTTGCAAAGGAGACAGTTTGTGTAACAGAATCCGTTTGATAGTAAGAAAAGTTGTTAGGACGTTACTACATTGCGGAAAATTAACTGGAGTAAAAAAAAGGATACGTTGTGCATATGGCATGAATATCTTTGGTAACACAAAATAACAAGTGCCTTTTGTTTTGAACATGTTACAATTCCGAGTCTGATTAACATTTGTTAAGGCCATAAATAAGTCACAAGCTTTTTGCGAGGTGGGAGATTTGTCAGCGATGTAAGCAAGAGGTGGAGCCTCCTGCGATTATTAAAGACATTTTTAGTTTTTTTGGCGAAACTTTGGCGTAAGAAAGAAGCAATTATAAAGTTCGCTATAGCTAGTACAATTAATGTTTAATTTCCACACGGTTCGGTTCTAGGGCTAACTTTGTTCAATGTACTTCTGAATGCACACTGTAGGCTAGACTGTGAAATAAATATGTATGCAGGTGACATTCATCGTGGAGTGCTATTGCAATTACAAATTGAACCGAAACCTCCATAGGATCGTTAGTGTTTGCCACAGATGGAAACTCAGGTAAACACCACAAAAACAGAGGCAATTCTATACGCAAAACGACATCCTATAAATAGGGAATTTATAAGAATCGGTGACACAAATGTTCCTTGGCGCAATAGTGTTCAATATCTTGGTTTACACCTCGATAGCAAGCTTTAGTATCAACATTTGTAAAAAGTTTGATAAAGGGAAGTGTGCTATCAAGACTCTGTTCCCTTTAATGTGTAGAGAATCTTGGATGCCCTCAAAATAAACTCATTATATATAAAACCCCAGTCAGACCAATGGTCAGGTAGCAAGTATATATAAAGTGCCTACAAACAATTCAAAATCAATTTTTAAAGTTAATTACATCCCCTGAAAGATGTGTTCGTATAAGATATATGCACGAAATTTTCAACATCCCATACATTAAGGATGAAGTCAAAAGGATCACTAGTTCCTTTTTTGAACGTAGCGCTGAGAGTAAAGGTATGACAGTAAGGACTGCAGTAAACTATAACCTCAACGAAAATTGGAAACACAGGATGGTCAAACACATTTTAGTATGACTGCTTTATATATTTATTCACTGTGATATTTATTAAATGGTTAATTTTACTGTTTATATATGTATTTATTTATTTAACAAATTAGTAAATGTCAGACTACAAGTTTATTCAATGATTTAGTAATTATTTATTACCTTATTTATGAAATTAGCTAATATTAAAGAAATGTGTCATTTATCAAACTTATCTGTTGTACATATGTAGTCAATGACTTATGATTTATATTTTATAATATAACTCATAAATCTGTATAAAAATTTTTATTATCAAAATATTTATAATTATTTGTAACTTCCCTATTTATTAATGTATTCTTTCTGCATGTGTTTATTCGTATAATTTTCACCACTGTGCTTATTTCTCTTGGCCAAATCAACAAATATTGGAAATATACTTAAGCCCTCTGCCACAAGGATGTATAATGTCCTAGACATTTCTCCTTGTGGTCACATTGTACAAAATATATGTAAAAGTGTCTGATAAATATGTATATAAGTTTTATTTTTTATATATTTTTTTATTTTATTTTTTGTTCTATGTATATAAGTTTTGAAATCGCACGCACGCACTTGTAGCAAAAACCTTAAATAATTTTCATGATCCCTGGAATCTTTGGAATATCAAAGAATAACTATATAATTGAAAGGAATAACTAATTAAAAATTGAAAGAACTCCTTTTCAGATGAGAACAAAATTTTCTTTGGCACTGCCAAACCAAGTTCAAGATCAAAACCTTTTTAAAAATTTGAATAATTAGTAGTAATATAGTGGCAGTGGGTACAGCAGCAATTGTACCAATTTAGAATAATTACATTCCGACTAAGTTAGGATCAATCTGTTTGTCATAACATTTAGTTATTATCAAAATGATATCGCTTAGCATCTATGGAAATAATGTTATTATTTTGTTACGAAAAAAGTAATAAAAAGGTTCAAGGATAAATAAAAAATTTCTTCATAGTTCGCCAGTAGTCCCACGAGTATCGACGATTTCGCTTGAGGGATTAAAAGGAAAGTGTAGCATCCGTTCCTTTGTCGCTTCTTTCCTCGGAATGATTGAGTGTTGCTTTTATCTTTTCTACCGACCGTCCGCCTCGAAAACACGACCTGGCAGGCATATTGTCAAATCAAGAAACGCTGCTTTGTCCTCATTTCGCGAACAGTCCTTGCCTTCGTTTCATCAAGTAGGCCCTTGAGTGCCTGTTATGCGTTTTAAGCCAGGTTATTTCCTGTCTTTCCCTTTTTTTCATAAATTTGCTTCTTAGTTATATATTTAAAAAACACAGTATAACTTACATTCGATGAGGATAATAATTCCATTAAATTTGGAATTATAATCGACCAATTTATTTCCAAAAAGTTTCATCTGTATCGAACGAAAGAGGACGGAATACCTTGGAACTGCGGAGGACCCTGAATCCTACACTAGCCATGTTATTGATGATCACATATATAACAGATATGGGCGCTGTTATCAATTTTATCTTCAAATTGATTTACTGCTTACACCATTACAGGAGCGACATAAGCGTGCTTAGGCCTCTATAGAAACTAACCGATAACAGTTCGGTAAAGGGGCTTTCTCTCCCTGGCGAGAAAAAAAAACTCCATAAACGACGATTAATGTGCGGGGGACATGAAAGTTTCGACACGAAAGGGTGGCTAACGAGTTGTCCTTTTTATGTTTTGGGTCCGGCTGGCAACCTTTTCATTTCGCTTTGTAGAGGTTAATCGCTTTTTTTCTCTCTCCGGCCATGAGATGAGTCAGGGTCGTCAACAAAGCAATGGTGAATTTTGTTTGACTATTATGATGAAGTTCAACGTGAAACTTGCTTGTAAGGTTTACTCTATAAAATAATAAACTAATACAGATTAATCAACAGGGAAATTACTTCCCTGAGCGACAAAAGCAAAGCAAATGAATTATCACTGTACTAACAAAAAATTCCCAGTCCAATTAAACACAAACATAAAATAATTTTTATTTTCAACCATACAACACTTTGTCTGGTCTATGCACTATTTTAGCCTCAGGTTTTGGGCACAATGTGATATAATATAAGTTGATTACAATAATATTTATTATACATATTCTTCCTCAGTATGTTGTACTCGTTGTTTGCGATGGATTTTACAGAACTCAATCATTGAGAATTAATTTGTGTGATTTCTCTCTATGGCCGATTTATCTAATAAAATAACACGGCTTTTGTAAAGTCATTGTACATGCGGATTCATACGTTCCGCCCCTCGGTAAAAAGAGACAGTTTTTCACATATGTCGCGGTTGTTTTCACGCGCTTTATGTGATAGCTAGCAGTTTCTTCTTCTCTCAGCGATGGCCATGTTTTTTTCAGATGGCAATTTACTGGGCAACATTCAGTTCGTGCTAACTGATGAGCATTTACCCTACCTTCATGTGCCAGTTGTCTTTACATAATTTGTCTGTTGTTTGTTCCCTTAAACGCTTAGACAAAGAAAGCACTTTAGAATGAGCAGTTGAACAATTTTATGATATGTCTGACTCTGTCTAATTTAAAGAGGGGTGTATCAACTTCTATGGTCACCATTTTAATTCGGAAACGATTACCATTAGCAAAAAATGGTCTTTACAACACCAAGTTTATTTTGCTAGTAATCGCATGCTGGTACCAGATTAAACGTAACTTTCTCATCTAGTTAGGAAATGACATTAACTTTGTTATTTTAAATGAGAAGCCAATATTTTTGTTGTTCCATTGTAACATTGTTTGCATTTAACAAATACATGTAGAAAGTGGAAAAAAGTGAAATTATACATTGCTAAATTTTTCTATGCTCAATCAAAGTATTTCACTACATATGCTAGATATGCAATGTTCATAAGTCAATTAAATTTTAAAAAAAGTATTTCACTCTGTTTTCTGTGTTGTTGTGCCATTCTTGTGTGTCGTGTTGAGAGTGCCAATGTTTGTAATTCCCAGATCCTGAAGATGATCTCAATAAAGATAGAAACGTTGGCACGATAAAGAAAATGTTTTTCTGAAACCTACGTCATACCAGACCGCATTTCACGGTTTCCGAATGAATAATCATCGACTAACGATCACCAATCACCACACATTGAAAAAATGGTTGAAACTAGAAAATAATGTAAAAGTTAAAATACAACATTATTAAAAAATATGAAAAACAATATTATAACTAAAAATTATTATTAAAATAAAAGAAATGAACCTACAATAATTCGTAAACACTAAATAAAAGTATGATGTTGAAAAATAAAGGAAATTCACTTATTTCTGGGATACTTTCGACCTATTTTATGGTCTTCATCAGGGCCTATAAGAATTTCAGATTACGAAAAACATGTTAGTATAATTGATTTAACAATTGTTTTTCATAATGTGAAAATCTGACACCAGTACAGCATAAAATCCATCACGAAAAAAACTGATGTTGGTCAAAATGTATTACTTTTTCTGATAAATACTCACAGCGATGCTTCAAAGAACATAGAACTAAGCATGCAACTTTTCGTGAATGATGACAGTAGGCACACCTCGATTCAAGAGCGACACACAGAGCTGTCTAGCAGTTAAGAGAACAGGTATATTAGAGCAATTATTCCTGTAGCATCACACATCCAAATACTTCAAAAACTAAATAATACGGTTTTTAGAATTTTGTGTTTTGTGTGTGTGTGTGTGTGTGTGTGTGTGTGTGTGTGTAGGTATACAAACGACACCATCAACTTAAAGAAAATAAGTTACGATAGGTTTACATAAACCCGGACAAACTTGGATACAAATATGTGGGGAGAAAAATCTTAACTTATCTGCTTTACACGCTTCCGATGTTTTTGAAAACAAGTTATGACTTCAGAAGCCTCGAAAAAAAGGCAGATTTTTTATTATTGTGGTGGATGGAAGGTATAGATAGGTAAAATGAATATGACTGAAATGGACTTGAGATGTGACGCTAAAATGCTAGCCACGTCGATCGTGTAAATGTTGAACAGAAAGATTAAGAGGGACCAGAACATTGAATTGATCAGCTTCGACGAAGAAAAAAAAAAATATGGCGCTTCCTTCTGAAACTTCTACATCGAGGCAGTCTCATGATATAAGGAGGACGTGATGATATGAGGAAGTCAGAAAATTTAACTAGTTCATAATCTAACATCAATTACAGGTCGATACGGGTCCTTAATATCGACATGTTCGCTGAACGTCGACGACACGGAATCGTCAAAGCCTTTATCGATAATGGGTTTGTTACAACTTGTGATATCTGCGATGAATTTGATCTAAACTATCGTCATTTGGAAAATAATAAGCATTATGTAAGATTGAGATGGTTTCGGAGCCGTGTACGGTGAAGGAGTGTACATACCGGCGTTCAAGTTGTGTAGGACAAGCTGTAAAACTTCGGATTAAAAGATATTGTCCATGTGAAAGTAAAGCGATTTATCGAATTCACGGAAACATATAAAAGAAAAACCAGCCGTGATACCCACTTGGCTTCTAATCTTACGACTTTTTTCACCTTACGAATTAAACCCAGGTGCCAGAATTTGTTTAATTCTTATTGGAAATCAAGCCAGTCTTTCCTAATAGCTCATTAATCAGATTTTAGGCATTTCTCGAAGACCAAACGAAAGCGCATTGCTGCAAGGAGAAGGAGATAGATAAGTCGATAATTTCCTATAGTTTAAAAATATTAATTTAATTATTATCTAATTAAGCTTTTTCGGCTTTCATCGTCCAATACGCGCTTATTTCTCACGCACCTCGTCTCCTGCGTTAATATATCGTAAAATATCAAATAAACACAGTTGTCTGGCTCTCTCTCATATGGAATCAAGGATGAATTATGTATACATTATTACGTAAATATTTGAAAACCCCACAAACCTCCGATAGATTTCAGTTAAAACGACTGAAAATTCATTATAAATTTAGTTTACCTAAGGTAAAACATCCAACACGATCTAGAAGCCATTTCAAAAAATCGTATCATTGAACTTAGCCTAGAAATTCTATAGCATAATATATACAACCCTTCTGGTAGCTGTATGGGCCAATGGAATTTCCAATGTGGAAACGAACCAGGGCTTGCTATTTTCCCGTTATCCCAGTCCGTCGGAAGTGGAGAAAACAGTTTTTTCAATATTTTGAAACATGCAGTCGTTACGATCGACTTCAGGATAATTCAAGCCTAATTTCCAACGAGGATTTCCCAATAGTCAATAACCGATAATTGTACAAGAGAATTTTTTTATCATTTTAATTTTGCATTCGTAATACAACATTAAAAAAATGTATTTACAAACATGTCTAGTAACGCCAATCAAAAACTTAATGGAACTACATTATTACAATGTTGTTTTAATACGACATGGCTAATACATTTAGAAGAGATGTACAAAACGCGATTTTTATAATCAAATGTTTAATGTTGTTTTGAATGTGGATTCACGAAAAAGAAATGGTATATGAATCTGTAACAGCACTCCTCTTCTTCCAACACGACCGGTAGTACAATAAATAACATATTACATTTCCTGTAGATCAATAGGTCAAAGGATTTTCTCCGTGCGTGGGGTGAACGACGCTAATCTCCGTAAAAGGATGTTTTTTTTAACAATCGGAAAATATGTTCGAAAATGGAATTGTGTGTATTTGGTCTTTCTGTCGGGTCAAAAAGAAGAGGACTCCATCGCATAGGCATAAATCAAAAGCTTGTTACAACACTTGAAATTGTACCATTTTTCATCCCTATGTTTTCTCTCATATTTACGAAAAGTTTCACAAGACGGCATGTGTTTTGGTAAGCAAAATGAATTTATGGGCTGAAAGATGGTGGGTAATTTCTCTTACTCTCATAAATAAGCGTTCTCATTTAAAAAAAAATGTGTTCCTGAAGGGAAAACATTCATAAAATCAAATAATGCAATTATTAGTTAATGAATGGACACGCTTCAGATTTAAAACAAAAAGTTGGATTAAAGTTTTAATTTGAAGACTTTGAAAGCAATAATGCCAAGACGTCTACTTGAACAGAAGTAATTAAAACAAATTACAAAGGGAATTTTTTTGTAAGAAGTTCAGTGAGTTAGAAGTGTAGCGCAGCCTATAAACACAAGGCAGAATCATTTCCTGACAGTATGTCAGCGGTAAACAAGGAGTTGAGTCCAGAAATAAAATCTAGCAGGGTAGTCGCGGAAGGAGGGCGTTTTTAATCAAATCTCGAAGAATTTCAAGGGCGATGTGGGATTGAGGATCGGTTAGGGTGGGCGCTCATGCAAGTTTCATGTTCCTTCAATGCTAGCCATGCGTCAACGTCTGGTACGTTGCCAGATCATATTGTGCACCGGCAACATCGGATTTTTTGTAAAACCGATTAGCGGGATTTAATGCCGAATAGAAGCCGGACATAACGTGGCCGTTGCTGGTTAAAACGCGCATTAAACCACCAATGTTAATTATTCAAGCCCATGTGTCGGACCAGGTTAATGGACTGGCATTATGTCAACGTCCACTATTATAAACAGCTATCAATATTCAAAAACCCCCCACTTGGCATATTCATGGCAAATTATAGATTCATTATCATCTTTCGTTAGGACCCTTCATCAACGGCTTTCACATTTGTTAAAAAAAAATACACAACTGTCTAATGCCCAAGCTCCATGCTCTACCGGATCGAGTTGAAAATAAACACTTTTATCATAAATGCTTGAAGCAAACAGAAAAAAATACTATGTTTAAAACACGCAGAGCAAAGTCGAAATTTATCGATTAATAAATTCAGAAATTGGAATAAGTTATACTAAAAAATAAGAAATATTGAAAATAAGAAAAATTGGTCTTTAATAAATAAAATAAATAATCAAACAATACCAAATGTAGTAAACTGGAAGTAATGATAGCTGTTATCGAATGCTTAAACTTTCATGTATTATGTCCTAGCTCCCCTACTGGTTTTATTCGACTATTGTCCTTTCTTAAATTAAGTAGGAATTTATGTCAGGCGTATCGGATCCACGTCTGTTGACACCATGACTCTAAAATTCAGATTTGGTAAGAAATTTCAAATTAAAATACCCGACTGAGTAAAATGGGCTGAATGGATTCCTGTTAATAATGCCGGCCATACCTGGTATATAGATGGCTCAAAGGTCAAATAAACTAAGAGCTATTATTTATATAAGCCTTGGGCAAGTTACCAATGTATTTCGTGGGGAAACAGTGACTAAGAAATGGAAAACCTACGTACTATTAACAAAACTATAGTCATTTATTGGAGTACAGCACAGACGGCAATAAAGGCATCGGCAGAAGTCCGGCCATTTGGGGCTGCATCCAGGCCCTTAGGACAATGGACAAAAACTACCTTTGCTGAACCGTCATTAGGCCACTTATTGGATACCCATTAAATGACCAAATGGCGGTTCCACATGAGTTCGCCTTCTCGCAAACCAATTCCAAGCATTAACCTCAAAATTAAATTCGTTTAAACTCGCTGTTTTTTTTTTTTTTGTTTGAGTCAACAAACGCGTTTCGGCATTATGCCATTTTCAGTGAAAAACTGTCATTTAGTCTGGGTAGGGTTTATATAGTGTTGTGCTCGTCGCTTGCTGCTGGAGTGAAACCCCGCGAGTGAAGACAGACCCAGTAAGTTCCCGTGTGCAGGTTCAACATGAGTTTGCCAATTCCCAGACCAAATTCCATTATCTATTATAATAAAGTTGTTCGTTCCCATAAGTAGTGGAATTTTTTATTCATTTACTTTGCATTTGTTATTGACTCGTTGACTTATCATTCACCAACCCAATGGTACCCAGACCACAATGATAGGTAACAATCAAATTTATTGTTGACTGCTATTTTTCATTTCTTGTGCTACAACTCTAATTCAGAGATGAATCCGGAGGTTCTTGTAAGAATGAACAATAAATGGATGAGAATATGTCATACGTTCATGTAATACCATGTAAAGAATGGGATTTTCAATGGGGGACACCAGTATAAATTGGAAAAATAGAAATTATTGCCTGACCCTCACAGGAATGGAAATTGCTGTTTTTACGACGTTATAAAAAGAAGATAGGATTCCTGACTGCCAATAGAACAATAATTTAAAGATTTCTGAATACACAAAATATGCTATCACCAACACAATTTGATATTAAATAAATCAGGTACGTCATATAAAAAATGTCTAAATTAACTGCAAAAAATTACTCCTTTTCAATTAACATTAATGATTTCAGCCGTAATGTAAAACCTCAGCGGTAAAACCTAGTTCCAAGGTAATTAAATGACGATCACTGCCTTTACTGAGCCAAAATTTTAGTTTAAATCAAGCCAAAAAGCGTTTAATTTAAGCAATGCACATGTTTATTATAATTAACTGCTTTTAAATTGTAAACTTGCGCAATGATTTCCCTAATCTTTATAATGATTAAAAAAACAATAAAGTAACTTAACTAAACGTAGTAACCCCATACGGTCTTTTGAACTTTTCAACGATGCGAAGTTGAGCTGGCTGCATAAATCGGTCGTTGCGACCAAAGGGGATTACATACCAGCTCCCTGAAAACACTGCTCAGACCTCAGACAGTCTGTCATTGCAATTAATGATCTAAAAGTGATTGATGAGAGTCTAACAAAAGCGTATGGCTAGGAAATAAGACGCCAAAGGCGCTTTCGCGTGTATCCTCTGAAATCGGATTTTGAATGATAGATAGGACGTGGTAAAAATGGATCCAGTCTTCCAAGCACAAGTTTTCTCACCTGTCCGTAATCTTGAACTTTTAGCTATCTCTGGAGTTTCCGGATCAAAGTATACTACTTCTTTTTAAACATTTTTATTTAATGTAATGCCGAAAAGTAAAACCAACTATGTACTTGGAAGCGTTAAAAGTTGACAATCATACTTTTTCGTTCTGATTTTTTATGACATCCTAGCTTGACGCTGTTCAACGCCTTTGGACCCAAAAGTGTTCTATGGGATTCATGTAAGGAGAAAATGCCAATTTTATGCGGTGGCAACTCGAGGTACGTTCGATCGAGTATTATAATGCATTAACATGAAGTTTTCCCTAATTAATAGAGCGGATGAAACCAACGGTTCCAGAAGAACTTCCTGAATGTACCGTGGAACAAAGATCTATTCTGTATAGGGGGCATGGATGCTATTTCTAATAATCTAACTGACTTCTTTGAAAAGAGTGTGACTGGTGCACGACACATGAATTAAAACGTTTTCCGTCTCTTCTTCCCGGACATTTCATTGTCAGAAACCGAACCGGTACTCTTGCGTGAAGAGAACGACGCTTCTCCAGTAGCAGAGAACCTGCCATGGGAGAGGCCTAGTGACTGTTATATTCTCCCAAAGTTTGTGATTATTGTTTAAAGCACATCCTTCATTTGGAGGTGACTATGTCAAATGACGGCTCCTTCCTACATAGCAATAAAACGATCGTCTCTAGCCGCCGTATGCCTTGCGGTTGACCATTTCCTTCTCTTCAATCGGGACTTCCCGTGGCCCTAAACCGCTGTAGGCCATGGCGGAAGATCGATCACAGCATACACAGGAGTTGGGCTATGAAACAGACGCTTGCCATTGTTAGCCAACCATTTGCGCAAGCGAGATATTCTCGATTTAGTACCATGCTTTTCAAAAATAGAAAATAATTCAAATTGATTTTTTAATAAAATAACACTATTTTAGAGGGTAATTAACTCATTCATTGGACGAGTAGGCTCTGGAAAGGATAGATGTGAGCTGGTACTATTCATTTTTAATCTAGCGATTGTAAAATGATTAGCAATTCTCTATAAAGTACATATATTTAAAGATCGTGAGATCCGGTCTGGTGTGGTGAAGTTTAGGAAAACATTTTCTTTATTGTGCCAACGTTTCTATCTTATTGCTTCAGAGCCTGGGATTCATAAAAATTGTTTAAATTTAAATTATACAAACACTTATAACTTTTGAATATGGATTTATACTTTATATATTTATTTGTATAATTTAAACAAAGTTTTTAAATCCCCAGCCCTGAAGTAGTCCTCAATAAATATCAAAAGGATAAAGAACATTTTTTTAATCTGCATCACACCAAACCATATTTCACGATCTTTAAATAATCATTCATTAATGGTCACTAAATATTACACAACTATGTAAAGTGTTAACAAAAGTGTGAACAAATTACAATATTATTGTTGTCTTTACATTTTAAGTCTATTAATCTTTATTATTGCAAAATGAACGAGTAAATACAAGCGTCCCGTTTTTTGGGTCGTTGAGTGTACTACTGTTAAATATTTGTTCATGCTGGTAATCCTATTCTGACTACATGTCGTCTGTTTTTATTAGTGTTAATACCCTAAGTAACCTACTTCTAGTAAAATGGCAGATAATAGGGTTATTCTAATAGGGGTACTTCTGACATCTTATAATTTAACACGAAAAAAAGCCAAAACAAACAACGAAAAGCCTTCAAGGAATGTCACAGGATAATGATATTACGTTTTTGGATCTATTGGTCGCCATGCGCAGCATTGAGGAAAAATTAACGTTTAACATGCTAAGAAAAAAAGCAGGCGTTCACCTATCTTACTGGATATTTCTCTATTCGAGTTAACACTAGTTAACATCGTACAAACAACGTGAATACCTATTATATCTTAATCTTAATGTTTGAACTTAAACCATTCGCACCATCTAATAATCTGAAATTGATTTTTTATGATGTTAATCATTTTTAACCCTGTGCCACTATACGCATATTACGTTTACTTTTAACAGCTTTATCTCTCTTCTATTACATGTAAAATTTATTAAATGAAACAAGTAACAAATATACTTGTGTTTTGGAAGTACTTACCAGTTTACTTTCATACTTATACGTCGGGTTTTAAATACATTCGTCTTTATGAACAAACAATTCTTTCTTAATTTGAGATACAACGGCCAGAGATTGAAAATACTGAACTTTATTACCATATTTCCGTTAGTGAAGTTTGCATATTTTATTTGGATAATAAGAAGTTATAGCGGAGCATTGGCCAACATTTTGGAAAAAATCGTTTGATCCCACTGAATCACGCGAGATTCAGAGATGAAACGAAGTTTCAGCCCGGGCCTTTACGCAATAGAAACTTCGATTTATAAAGAAACCAGGACTTAAAAAGGAGCATAAACTTTTTACTTGAAATATAATTCTTTACTTGTTAGGTAGGCAGACTTCTCAGACTTCTTCGTTCTCCTGCGAAGGCCTTCTGCTGAAAAATACTTAAACTTTATAATAATTAAAAACAGTGAAGGGCTTCTAAAAGTCTCCTTGGCGGATTAAGTTAATGCCTCTATTGTGGTCCCTAAAAGGATTGGTGAACAAGCCAGATATTTAATACTCCGACCACCGGCTAACGTTTGTTAGTATGGAGGACAATCAGAACAACAGAAATTGTCTTTAAATTCAATTTAACTACGTCCTACGGATTTTACTTCGGGCATGAGTACACTGAAATATTGCAGAGGTCCTTATTATTAAACCAATGGAACGACGAATTCAAGTAACAACGAAGTGAAAAATGGATAAAAATCCATTTGTATCTGTAACCCACATAACTCTGTAGGCCAGGGTTTTCCAATCGTTTTTCGTCTCAGCTTACTTTCGATTGGTTTTCTCTATTAGGTCTAAAAGCCTGGATCTTGCTGCAATCGCTCATCCATGTCGCCCTGGCTCTTTCAACTATTTACTGGTAAGATAAAGCTTCGGAGAACGCTGTAGTCATAAATCCTAATTTATTGTACGACTCATTTGATTGTTCTCAAACCAGTCTTCTTTATAAAAACTTATTTACTGTCCGGAAGATTGATAACGAATTTTCTCAGAATGATTCATTTTAACCAAATATTCCAATTTATCATGACCTACCCTTAGCGTATTTATTGCAATAAAGGACAATATTATAATCTTTACAGGGTGTTACAGGGTTCAACTTTCCCCGAACTAAACTCTAGAACCACGTGATTGCGAACGAACAGACGCAACTAAAGTGAATCGCAGACGAACCGACGGTTATAGTAAAACGTTTAATCGTTCCACCTCGCAATGGTCGAACCGAAGTAACGTACGTCCCTTTAAGATACCGTTACCAACAAATTCAGTTAATTATGTTTAGATCAACCTATAATTTATGATTAAGTTGTAGAAGATCAGGGAAGTAGGTGTACTGATAAAAATACTATAATTGTGCCAAGTTTTCAACATATATTATGCCAATATCATGACCTAGGTTTGACAACTTTATATTTAACAAAATAATTTCAAATTTCAAATAGTAGTAGTAGTTACACAACTATTAGCCCATTTAACATTAATATTGAAGAACATTTAATGTCATCTGCAGACAACTAAAAGTTAATCCAAACTTTTTCTCAAAAATTGTTTATGAATTTATATATTTATAATACTTAAAAGGTGTTCCCTGGGTGAGATAAGGTTGTTGCATCTCGGATGTTTCACTCTCCCCAGGGTTGACCTGCTACGGTTTTCGAGTGGTTCAAATTCGCGGCCCTTAATTCGTTAAGCTAGGCATGCATGGAAGTACAGATATGAATTAATTAATGAGTTTAAGTTTTGATTTCTATTATATCCTGTTTTCTGTTCTATTTTGCATTTTGTCAGTTTTTGTTTACTTTATATTATTTTTTTTTGCTTCTGATTGTGTAATCAACGACCTCTGGCAGACGGATTCAAGATCCATGGCCTTAAATGCTTGGAAATCTAAATTATCTTTTTTACGTTTAATAAAGCATTATTATTATTATTATTATTATTTAAAAGGTGTTGATTAGGATTCCGGTTCTGGTCTTCAAACGCACAATGTTATTATATAATCGGCTAAGCTTTCGATAAGTTTTATTGCCTTCGTCAGGGCATATAGGGACATAGTCAGGTTGGTAGTTTTAAATTATTTCATAAATTTGTTGCTACTTACAGATACCAAGTCACAACTTAACCACTTTCGTTTTATATATTGTCACGAGGCGCTAGGGGTCGCCTACGGACATATTTAGGTAGGAAAAATGCTCCACCCCTTCCATCAAGAAAGGTAGGTGAATCAAATTTCGGGCTGATAAAGGACTCGGCTCCCGATCCCTGCAGCGGACTGATCCTAGCTTCAATAACTGCTCAAACTGTAAATACTTTTTGTCTCCACCGATTAAGCTCCTCCGTTCGCTCAATTGTCGATTATTAATCATTAATTATTAATTGCCACCAGAAAGTTTAACGCCTGTTTATTTTTAGGTTGTATAAATTTTAACATTAAGTTAATAAATTTATTTTTGGTCAAGAAGATTTTGTTTTACTTTGCTTTTCATGTTACTTTTGTCTATTTTAATTCCCCCACGCTTTCATCACAGCACACTCTGCTAATTTCGCTTTAGTGGGCTTTGGAACTGCGAGCCATTTCCCGGACTTAAGGTTAGTTTGGGTAACCGACGTCCGTCGAAGGATAGAGCAAAGCTGACAATATATGAAAGAAGCTAGCGAAGAAGAGGTTTTATGTGGATATGTCGGTCGAAATATGACGAATGTAATGTCTTTAAGTAGTGATTTCGTATCTGTAAGTAGGAACAAATTTATAAAATATTTATAACTACCCACCTGATTAAGCCCCTACGTGGCGCTGTAGTTCCCCTGAAGAAGGCAATAAAACTTGTCGTAAGCTTGGGCGTTGATATAATAACATTGTGCGTTTGAAGACTACAATCCGAATCGTACTGAAGGCTGGTTTGTCGCATAGCCAATTTTAATACTTAAGGGGGAATAGTTAAAATAAAAATAATTATTAAACATTTTATCATTTATGTACAAATGTGCAAATGTTTAATGTAAATTTTTTTGTATTAATGCATGAACTTCATTGTTAATATTAAAAGTATAAAGCTGAGTATGTACTACTTTCCCAATAATATTATTGTAAAATTTAAAATCATGCTGTAAACTATACATTTGGTAAATTTAGGCCCTGTTGGTGCCGTAATATAGATTGAAATCTTGACAAGACTAAATTTTCAGTTGACCTCTTCAACTTAATTAAAAATAAGGATTTCAGTTTTTTAACAAGGGTTTCCATTTTGTCTCCGCGATTCAGCCCACTGTGCGCCGTAAGGGATTATTTTGGATCCAATACCGTACAAAAGGTAATAACTGTGTAGAACAGATTTATGTAGATTACGTTGTTTAGTCATATCAACCCTCAGGGCGCCGGTACTTTTGAAAAAAAACGCACGTTTTTAACCATGTCGTGTCTAAATGCAGGGCCGCTGGTTTCGAACGCGCGACCAATACCGTACAGTGATGAGAGCCATGCCTACGCCTAAACGGATGCGGCCACCAACGCTCCTAATTGTATCATATTTATAAAACTTTAATAATCTTTATTATTCGGAACATAAAAGAAGAGACCACAGAATACCACGTGTTATTAATGTTTTCTTGAACATGAACTATTTTTAAAGTCATTCACCCATTTATAACTATATTTTAGAGTAGGACTTCGTTCTTTTCTGCACCCCGAGGAATAGGCAGAGAAGGGTTTAGATGAAAACTTCGTTATCTCCAATACCTTCTACTTTAGTCCCCGGCAGGTTCAATTTATTTTCTCTAGAAGGAGAAAGAATCGAATATGAATAAATAAACGTCACACCCCGACAGAAAACAAAATTAAAGCTAAGTTAACGGAAATTTTAGATCTCCTTGTCTCTCTTCGGGCCTTTGAATAAACCCAATAAACATAACGGAAGAGGGTTATTGGATTTAAAATAAGTTTAAATGAGGCGCATAAAACAGGTATTTTGTCAATTTATTGAAGCTGTTTAACCTTGTAGTGTGTTCGGTCTAGAAACAGATAGTCCCCAAAGCCTTGTTTACCTTTGTTCGACACTCTTATAATCTTGCCATTACAAAACTGGTTAAGCGTTAAATCGTGGCAAAGATTTTTTATTATTCTCTCGTATGAACTGTGGACAAAGGGAGACCGGTTGGTTATATTTATACCGGGTAGGCAGAGGGAGGTTCGCCCCGGGATATTTCACGTCGTAAAACCAGCCGACCGGCAAAAAACTTCTCCCTCGGAAAAAAACAAAACAACCAACATACTTGAGATGCTAAATAAACCGTGAACCTCAAAAATATCTACGGTAAATTGAATAAAAGCTGTGCATTTTTATTCAAATAACAAATTTACTAGTCAGCACTTCATCGTCAAGACAATAAATCACATTTGAAAAGGTAAAATTGGCTTCTTTCAAACAAATTTCATTTATGGGTTTATAACATTTACAAGGGCTCATTATCTCCTTTTTAAATTCTGCTTGAAAACTTTGAACCTAATTTAAAACTTTGATCCATTTAAGTTATGTAAGTAGGATACCATACAGTTTAATTTTCCAGTCCATTTTCCTTGGGAAAAAGTAAAGAAATATATTGTTAGAAACTTTAAGTGTACTTATTCCAACTGAAATGACGCACTCTTATTAAATTGTACTGCAAACATAGTGGAAAAGCGATGTATTGTTGTCTTTTACTTAAAAAAAAAAAAAAAAAAAAAGACAAAAGAGAAAAAAATTATTATAACTGATATTTTTTTTTAAATAAAGAGCCTGTTTCTAGTAAACTAAAAATGAAAGCCAAACCAAATTGACCAAAAAATGTACCCTTACAAGGTTAGACATTCAAGGGTTATCAAATTGCTAACGTTCTAATTTACCATAAATTAATTTTGGACGCAAATTGTAATAAATTGTAATGCAGATCAGCACCGGTCCGAACAATTTACCAAGGGGATATAATGTTAAATTATGCGGAGCGATCTGCAAATTGATGAACTGTTGTCGGTAGTTGGATTATTCCGGAGGAAATGAGAACAATAATAGTTTAATTAGTAAAACCGAACTATTTTTTATATTAGCTTTAAATTTATAAATAGGCTTTTAATGTCTTTAACTCATGAGACAAAGATCATGGCATTTATATCTATAGTTTGCATCATTTTGGAAAATCATAATAAAACCGCGTTATTTTAGACATATAATTTTAGACAATTTGCCTTCATTATTCTGAATTAATCGCCGTTGGGGTATTGACAGAATGATTTGTTAAACTTTTACATTTGTACTTAGTTTGTATTTTATGAGTCTCAATTATTTAGAAAAGCGAGTTAAGCTGCCTACGTCGACGAAAGAAAAATTCTTGAGTTTTGTAATTCTTTCTTTCTTGCTCGTTATTTCTAATAGCTGTACTTCTTACTTCAGACGAGCTATTAAAAGTTAATATAGTCCTTTTATCAAAGCTCTAACAGCGTATAAAAATTTACAGGTAATGACACAATTTCTATAAAAGAATCTCATTACGGTATTTTAGCATTTTTTGATATTGTCAAACACCGCCTGAAAATGAATAGAATATATTGCAAATCGTGTTTTGTTTTGTTTACGGTCTCTGCTGTCGATAAATATGACTTGACAAGAAACCAAAAAAATCATACAAGGTAAAGGTTAATAATTAAATAACAGAGGGGCATATTCTTTATTTGTGATTTACTTTCTAACTACCTTCCGAAAGTATTTGCTTCGGGACAGTTTTTCAGTCATTGGTCGACGGAAGTAAACGATGGTTGAATCCAGTAAAATAAATTTGAGAGTTACGTGAGTAATTACCGGCTTTGGTAATATTTGAAATGGAAAGTTCATTTTGAGATAAATCGTGAGAGGGGAAAGAACTGAACGCAAGGAAAGAAGAGGACAGAAAAGAAAAAGAACCGTGGGCACAGGATAGAGATTACGTTATACTACACAAAATTAATGACAATAGAAATGAGAAAA
>CM077103.1:1213963-1229774 GCA_039619505.1 Cimex hemipterus
ATATATGGAGCATAAAAAATGAAAAACTAAACATTTCCATCAGAGTCAGCACAGTTAACTTTCCTTTGTTACACATGAAAGAAGTTAATACAGCCATTAAATAGCATAACAAATTTATGCAAGTACGATATAAAAATGGGACAACCATCAATAAAAATTTTATTTTCTAAACTGTTTTCATACTAGTTGTTCCATACGTTTCGTTAGAATCAAGTATGTTTCTTTATTTTAAAGCCAACATTTGTGTAGGGACTAAACTAGGCTAAGCTTAAAACCTTTGAGTGAACAATATTCGAAAAAAAGTAATAAAACAAAAGGTGATAGTAATAAATAATAACTGAATTGGGAGAGACGTTAAGAAATACACGAAACCATTCCAATTCAATGAAGCAATCATTTCAAACATAATTACGTTTGCATTAACAATCTGAATTAGAGAATATTGAAAAAAGAAAAATTATCCGCCCTGTGTAGTAAATGTAAGAGTAAAACTAGTCAGAAGGTTTTCGGTGCCATTGACGAAACCACCAAGTCCTTTCTTTAGTGTCTCCTAAGTGTAAATTAAATACTTAAAAAATCAATTTTTCAAAAAATAATTAAATAAAATTAAAAACGCTGACTCATCTCTAACTGTTCTGAATACGGTTATGTCCCATAAGCAGAAGTTTTATTATATATTATTTATTGTACGTCTAAAGAATATAAAACATTTCAGTTTGTAATATATATCTGCCTGTACCATAAATTAAACTTTCATAGATTCGAGATTCCGCGAATAACGTATTTGTTCTATATTACATTTTTTGCTTTTCCGTTTAAATTGCTTTATACGTCAAGCTTTGTGAATACAATTAAAAAAATAAACAAAACAGGAGCTTTATCGTTTCGAGTTGCGGCAGTATAATTTTTTTTAATAAAAGAACTGAACGTACAATGATGTCGATCTATTGATTCAGCAAAATTCACTAAAATAGAATACTATTCTTACGCCAAATTACTTATTGAGAAAATCGTTTAAATAAAACGTTATGTAGATGGAATAACGAATAATTAAATCTTGATAAAAAAACCTGAACATATAGTGACAGAGAGAGCCGAGATTTATTTTTAACCAGGACGTTAGGTGGTTACCAAATAGGCCCTTGTACTTCCGACGTTTTAATGAATTCTGGCCCAGAGCAACGAAAAACATTTTTTGATAATTAGAGGCAAGTTTAAGAAGGGCTTCTGTACGTACTTCGTTAGGCCAACTAACTGCCCCATTAAACGAAGGGGATATAACGCACCACTGGTCTATCTTACGACACGTAGCTCGTAAACATTATTACATCGTATTTTTCAGGTGGAATTAAATAAAAACCGATCGGTACAAGCGTATAAAAATTAATGTGGAAAAGAAAAATCGATGAAAAGCAGGACGAAGATAACCGTTCCTTGAAAAGGCCAGGTTAAATTAGAACAATTTAAAATCCCTGTTGCTACATTTTTACATATATATTTACACCTTTGACTTTTTACTCGAACATTTAAAATGAAGAGGTATGAAAGATAATCAAAAGAGAAGTAAGGTAAAACTTTCACAGACTCGTGACTACACTTGAAAATTAACCCACGAGCTTTTTTACTTAAATATTTCTGCTATTTTCTCTCTTTGAAATAACAGATGATTTGCGGCAAACGGCAAAAGTTAGTCACATTTGTTACATTTTCTGTCCGCCTGAGAGCCAAAACACGGCCTTGTTCTGTCCCTAAACTTTTATACGGTCTTTTTTGAATTAGATAACGCCATCAATCCGGGAAATCATATAACCGGTCTTATCGGAAATCTCTAATTTCCGGATAGTTTCTTAAAAGCGAGAGTTGCCATAAAATATGCCGTTTCTTCCTTTTTTCTCTTGACGGTCACATAGCTGGCTGGCAATGGTTAATACAAAAGAAATCAACTCCAAAAACGCTTCCCAGCCGATTACGTCTTCTGTTTTTTAAACAGCATAAATAACTATTTTAAAACGGTCCTGTTAGCCTTTTGAAAGAGCAGTGACGTTTATGCGGTGGTCAGGGTCAGCAGTGCGATCCTCTGGCAACGAAGGCATTATTACGTTGACTCGATTCACAAAAGGAATATATTACAGAGGAGCCTTGACGAGGACGACGTGAATGGCCCTGACGTCCGATCGTATTGGGGACATCGGGAGATAGGGGAGCAAAAAGAGTGATCCATATTGTTGAAGTCCCGAGTGACAGCCAGATAGCGCGTTACCGCCAGGCAGAGCTGGAAGAGTCGAAAATTGAATGTACGCCCCACTTCGCAAAGAGGCACCCATGGAAAATACACAGCGGAAAAGCGACAAGAAAATTAGCTTCTAGACATTTGAAAAATGAACGTTGAAAGACACTCTATTTATAGTCCAAGCAGCCTTAGAAAATCTGGTTAAACACATGTTGCAAAATTTTGTATGAGTTGAACCTTTAGAAACATTGTACTGATCAATTTTAATAGATTAAAAATTATTAAAATTTATTTGTTTACACGTTACAACATCAAACGCACTTTTTTTTTACCGCTACTTGCTTTTTTGTTCGTTGTCATGCGCTCTTGAGCAGTGTTACCACATCACTCCCCTCTCAGCACCCAGGTCAGGTTACGAACTGGGTATAGAGTCTGGGAAAGCGAACTTTGCGTCCTGATCTTGTACTTCTTGATAATGAGGATCTTCAAAAAACGGTGTGTTTGTCGGTGGAGCTGGGTCAGCATGTGGATTATCAGGTTCGGCTAATACATATGCGGGTTTAAGCCAATATATCGAAATATTAGGCTTCTTCCTTTTAATTTCCACCATGAAGAATTTAAGGTGCCTTCCCAAGACAGGATATGGTCCTTCATATGGTCTATCCAAGGAAGTTCGTATAGGAACCACTCGGACGAAGACATAACAACTGTTGTGAAGGTCCTTGTGTATAAAGATTTTCGGCTGTTATTTGTGCTTTGATTATCTTGGTTTAAGATTACAAATGCAAGGCGTAATTGACTGACTAAGCTAGGAAGATCTTAGTTAGAGTTTAGAGTAAGTAGTTTATAAGCTACGGTATGAGTGGGTTTAGACCCACAAAGTTTAATCAGTGATATAAATAATTCTGAACGAAACTGTGTTCCCAGATCGGTGACAATTTGATGCGGGCTTCCGAATCTTGCAATCCAGCCTTCCAAAAAGGTTTGTGCAATGCATTTCGCGGTTCGGTTGCGCAATGGTAACACTTCCATCCAGTTAGCTCGATCGGTTTACAATAGCCGGTTGGTAGAGAAATGTCGCTCTGTGTCACAGGAGTGTCATCCTTACAGGGAGCGTGTAGGCATGACCCCATGGCATGAAGTCGAACGGGCCAATTGTTTTGTCCCCTATTCCGCTTGTTAAGGGAAACAAGAGGTCATTCCTTACGCGCAGAATTGTACATACTATGTGTTCGTGTATATGAACATGTTATGAATGTACATTTAAATCTAGGTCTAGTGAGTTGGTATACATTCCATATTGTATAGTATGAAATTTGTAAATAATGAAATGTGGGTATAAGCGCGCGCGTTTCATTAATGAATTGGCGAAATATAATAGTGCGGGGCAACTGAAATAACTTTACTGGTAGCCCTATCTATTTAAAACATCAAAATTGTTTTCTAAGTGGCGTCATTGTCACTGCCTACCATGCTGCGTCAAAAAGGCCTTTGAGACCTAAAGCGTCAAAAGCGTCTGATATTCAAAGAGATAACAATGAGTTGCTTTACCTTCATTAGTAGATCAACCGTAGCTTTTTGTAAACAGAGTAAATCCGAACAGTCACTATGATAAGAAATTATTTACAATATTTTATTTTCATCAGTTTATGTAGAGATTTTCTTAAAAATTGAACTTATGGATACATATTTAAAGGGATCATGAACGCTTTCTTTACTTGGTTTTATAATTAATATGATGTATGATACCTTCCGTACAGAAAGGAAAACAATTTCTCCCATACATCAATAGCAAATCACAAGCAGTGTTTTTGACAGTTGTGTTCAAATTCGCATATTCATTTTTTTATCCAACCGGACCATCCGAGGACATTTATTATTGCTGAATTACTTCGACTCGTAAGGGAGTATTCATTCATATTGTCGAGAATTGTGTCCACTGGTTTGCAGTTGTCCATGATTTCATTTAATGTTTGTCTTATTAAGGTCGTTTATGTTCCAACGGATTTGATAGTAGACTGACATTTTTGTATGCTCAGGCTATTTATGAATTACGAATCAGGGTAGTTGTGTCAGTAGGGAAGGCATGTGCTCTAATAAAAAAATGTAGAAATATTAACTGAAATTGTAGAAGTATGAAAAATTGTAGAAATTTAATGTATCTTGAAAAAAAGAAATGTTCCAAGGATGTGGCCCACCTGTCATTATGAGTAATTAATCGAGAATGGGCCGAATTAGACTGTCAGACGAAATATACGAGCATAATTCTCAACTATTTTAATAAATACAAAAACGTACGTATAACAGAAAACATTTATTGGGTTGGTATCGACAATAAAACATATTGTGATCCCTTTTAATGTCTAAGTATGTCTTTCAACAATACACTACTTTGTAAACGATAGCGATTATACGTTTCAGTGCGGTATGTCGTACAAAGTTATGACATTTCATAAAGCTTAACCTCAGGAACCACAGGACTTGAGGATTTAACAGGACAATATTGGTCTTTTTGCCATACTTGAATAACGAAAATTAACAATAGGGGTGGGGTTGGGAGTGAAAAATGTTGAACTATATTAAACCAGAATAAATCACCAACCTTAGCCTTGGCGATTTTTCTGATTTTAACTGTTCAACATTATTCCGACCGAACCCCGGATTTTCTCATTTACATCGAAAGGCACACCTTTTATTATTTATTATTGACTGAAACAAAGTTAAAATAAGAAATAGCTTAAGTAAAAACTGCCCTATCCAGCCGAACAACCTCATTTCTAGGAAGACAAAAAATGAATCGGGAGATGGTGGGTTAGGGTTGTTTACCAAGCAAAAGAGAACCTATTTTTCCCCCATCGGAAGCGGATGGGTGTCCTATTGTACGAAGGGCCTCTTTGAAGAAAATAGGACAGACTTACTTCGACTCTTTTCCAAAGCCCTGGTCTAGTTTATAGACTTATTTGTGACCGGTACACCAAACTGGGTCGAACAAAGTTGAAAACGTGCCAGGAGAACATTTTGTAAATTGTATGTGCTCTGGTCAATGGTCAGAAATTATCGCAGTAGTTGGAGAGGCAATAAGTAAACTGTTTGACATATATTCGTTTTACTTATTAAATCCATTCTATTTAGTTGTCTATTGGCCAAATTACTTCTTTCGATTAGTTCACCTATTTACGTACGGCTTTCGTTGAAATGAAATTATGAATAAACTTACTCAAACTTACACTCTTTAAAAACAGTTCAATTGCCAGCGAGGATCCTGAAGGCTTATAAATTGTCTCGTCCATTAGGTATCATCACCTGAAGGGTTGATTGGAAAATGTATAGGTTGAAAGACCTAGTTGGCGCGTTCCCAAACGGTCACAGCGGTTTTTCCCTCAGTAAAATTAAGTTGCTCGAGTAAAAATAAAGGGTGTGATGGCACTATCCTTTAAGGTTCATTCCGAGACAGACCCATCCTTTCGAATTGGATTACTTCCAGGGCTAGAAACTGTCCCCAACGTTCCGCAGTGAATTAGGTCGACGCAAACGGTTCGGATGTGAAAAGGGACCTTTTTAAATGTTAGCGGGTTATCAAGTGATTTATAATTTTCGCCACCTCTGAAATACATAATTGTTTTTCACTTATGATGGAAAACAATACCGAACGACTAAAATTGTCAACTTGACGACACTGAAGTACCCAAAAAGTTCTACTTAGCAACACCGATATAAATATACAATATATAAATCTGAATGTAGAATAGAAAATGGAGTGAAAAACGTTAGAGTAGGCTAATGATAGATTGCATTTATTCCAGCTTCTCTCTTTTCACGGCATAGCTCCGCCGTAGATGGAAAAACATGTGATTTTAAGAGCGGTCGCATTCGAGCCAAATCTAGTTTCGCCATTTACTTGGTCATAACTCCAAAATTTATTGTTTGCACCATTATATCGGCCGAGTTCCTCGGCGAGATTGGACCGCAGGATAAACTTCCGCCCACTACCTCTTGTTTTTCTCCGCCTCCGAATTGGCACGCTGGCGTGAAACATTAATACCAGGTACTATTTTGTACGACCGGTCTTGTCGTCGCAGACAGTATGATAAATATTGGGAAAATTAAAAATATAATTTACCAATTCAATTCCAAATTGTTCCGCGTGCAAGTCAAACTGCACATAAAATGATGGCTGCACTGAAAGCACAAGGCAGTTTCAGAGAATAGGTTAAATTAAATAAAGAAGTTAATTATAGGGCAATATGCGGATATAAAGGCCTACTTAAAATAAGTTTCTGGTTTTTGAGGCCGTCGGTCTTCTATTTTTTTTAAATTTATATAATTGACAATGGGTTTTGGTATAGATTATTTACTGGGTATGTTTCCACCCACGGGTATTTGAGGTATTTAAACGCGTGTCGGACTAAGTTGGACGGAGTTCCTCACTGAAGATAACTCAATGCCGAAACATGAATTTAGTGTGGAATGTGTTATGGTTATATGTTGCTCAGTTTTCGAGTATGTTCATTTTTCGTCTTTTTTTTGGGAGTAATATCATACTGTTCTTTACACTGAGGTATCGTCGTGATTTTCGAAGAGGTAGATCTCATAGTTTGATTGTACGTAATGAATAGTTGAATGTACTTAATTATTTATGTATATTGATGCGGGTATTTTAATCGAGAGAGAAGATTGAGGAGATTTCAGTGTAGTGGTGCCACTGGATAAGGTCTAGTACAAGAAACTCAAATTTCTAATTCAGCGCATATGAACATATTTACTAAATACAATATTTGTAGTTGTAAATATCAAATAAACGTAATACAAAAAGTTCAAAGCATCACTGAAATAAACTATATATGTTTAACCGTAATAATTATTTAAATTAAATTACTTTTTATGTAAGTCCTTGGTGGAGGCCGTACATCAAATCCTCATTATCTCATCTCGATCGAGTCACGACAGCTGAAGTGGTTAGAGCAGCGGCATATTGAGCTGAAGATCATTGGTTCGAACCCCCGTCGGGACACCAGGTTTTTGGTATCAGTACTTACATAAAACGTGTAGTTAATGTAAATACTTAATAAGATCAATTGTAACTACTATTTATATATATATCAAAATATAATATAAAAACAACCCCGAAAATAAAGGATGAGCAACGAATTAAAAAATACTATTTTTGAATTAATCAGTTCAGTTGCAACCAACCAATTATCAAACCTATTTTATTCAACAATTTTAAGCCTGAAATCTGGTAAAAGAAATGCCGAATAGTTTTTAACAAAGAACTGCACTTTGATAACTCAGTGAGATGTAGTAATAATGAGATAATTTATTTCTTTGAAAAAATAGAACCTTGAAATGAAAAGTGATGGGGTATATTTTAAGTGAAAATGTTATAGCCATATTGCAAAAACTCATTTGTGAAAAACGAGTTTTGTACAATACCAAGCTAGCAATCAATGATCACACCTAATTTTTATAAAGTTTATAAAGTAAAAAAAAATTGACCAATGTTCAAAAGAAATATTCATTTTATTTGACAATTTGGCAAAAGAAATTTAGAATAGTTGACACAAAAACTGCGTTTTGGCAACTACGTGGATATGTGGTAATAATTCAAGTTACCTGGAAGCAATCAAAGCTATAAATTATTTTTTCTTGTTCATCGACTTTTGCAAAATAATAACCAAGATATCATGAAATTCTGGCAGTCTCTAATGTATGGCAAAATGAATGGATTGGATTACATGTTTAGGTTCGAAAATTTCACTTAGTTATGCAAACATATTTATCTTGAACGTTGCAATTTATACTATGCAAGCTGTACCTGTCTCAAGACGCATTTGACGCGTACTTACAAATACTCCTTTTAATCAATTATCAATTATTTCTTTATAGTTTCATAAAATAGAAGCACTATCCATCACAGAGAGAGAAATCAGGGTAAAAGTAAAAATTAAAGGAAACTTGATTTTTGTTCCAGACGATTTAACACTATTTTCCAATTTTTATGTTAATCATCCGTTTTACTATTAATTCACGGTAGTTAAAGTTTTAAATGGAATCAGGTAATTAGAGGGAGAGGGAGAAACCGTTGACGATATAAAGAAGGGGCCTGAATATAAATCTTGTGGTAAGAGATAGTTAAATCGAACATAGCGATCGCACAGGAAAACCGTTTTTGGAAATACTAATTTAGACGTACAGTATCTAACTTATCACGTTAATGCTCTTAAGCTGATATAACCCATATATTAGAGGTTCTAAATTGCCTAACTTGGAACTCCCTAGGGAAGGAAACTGTACAGCAAAATATGAAACAGTGGTGAGAAGCCTTGAGAATAACAGGTTTCATATTGTTGAAAGCTCTGGCCAATATTCGTCAGTCGAGACCGTATCATTTGCAAGCCTTGGCTTATAGTTAGGTTCATTTTGTAGGTATCATTTTCGATCATGTCAATTGTAAATCAAAATACATTTATTCCACATAGTTCTTTATCATTGTTAGCATCAGTTCTCTCTATTACACTTTTTAAACTTTTAAAAATTAACAATCATCACAGGTAAAAGAAATTGACCAAGGTTCAAAAGAAATCTTCATTTTATTTGACATTTGAAGAATGAAAGGGAAAATAAGATCCTTTTTCTGTAGGGAGCAAAACAAATCCAGGCGCCTTCTCGTTCCCAGGTTGAAAAGGCCGGCCGAGATTTCATTATTGCAAAATGAGAGTGAATTCAAAGAATTGAGCATTATATAAGGCCCGTAATAGCTTAATTATGAGGTTTGGGTGAATAACAACAGTGACGGCGAAACCCGATCACGGCAAGAAACAAGACCGTCTGAAATTCCATCTACGGTTTTGCTTACTTCCTTTTTTCAACTTTCTTTCGATTCAGTGGAAACAATGTTGTTCGTGTAACCCACGACAAAGTACAGTATAAACCATTACGAATACGACATTGGTTGAGGCTGATAAAGTTTTCACTGAATTTCACTGAAACGAAATGGAAATCAAAACTAAATTATTAAATTTAATATGTTCAATACACTATTTTGTACAAATATCGTAGTATACATAAAATTAATTGTTTCGATATCTGCAAAAATGGAATTTGAAATTAATTACTTTACTGCCAAATATTAATGGAAATATCTATTACGCTTTAATTATCTTTTATATTTATATTTAATTAACTATTTCCATTTCTATCATTTTGAATTTCCACAGTAGTAGTTTCGTGTAGAGATGGAATCGATCGGTGCACAAGGCACCAGAATGTTATACAATACATTGTCAACATTGATTAACTGGTACAGGTAGGGGGGTGGTTATCTCCTACAAGGGGTTCGGTTTAGAAAACTAATTACTCCGACCTCCTCAAGAAGTTATTTATCGCAGCTATTCATTATCCTATTATTGGGCCATCCCTTCGTCCTCCCTTATGGCAGGACCTATTCACCCTTTTATACACAACCCAAAAGATTAATGTTTGCGTCTCGGCTTTGCCTAGAAAGCCAAATACCCGTTTTATTTTATTTAATTTTTTATTTTGTCCTCTGCGGTTAAAAGTGCCAATTCCATTAAACAAATCTGACGAACGTTTCTCATTTTCCGTTTAACAATTACTCTAAATTATTGCACTGATGTGATTAATAAATAGTCAATGCTCCTCTTTTCGATATAATTTGATATAGAGGAGTAGTATGGCTTAAAAAAGGACCTCTCACTTCCGTCTCTTGATCATGATGTAATTTCATTATTGTTAGTTTTTCTGTTATAGCTTTAGAAAAAGCCAAATAAAATCTAGAGATTTGTTTCTATATCATAATAAAACGTAACTTCTTAAAGAATATGTTTAATCGATGACATTACTCCGGCGACATGGTATATTATTACAGTTCCAATTTAAAAAGTTGGCAACTTGCCTACTAATTTTGTCGACCCATTTAAGAGAATTGCTATTTTCTAAAAATCCGGGTCATCGGCTATGGAAGGGGTGGTTTATTGGTTTCCACCTCACAGGTCCGTTTGCCCTGAAAGATGTATAATTTAAGGGCAAAAGTGCTGTCCGCCTCCGATAGAATATTAACATAAAAGCCTCTACGAAACGTGAACAGATCTGATGCGACAGAGCGTGGGGGAAAGGACATTTTAAAGTTTGATTCTCCTCGAACGCGTCGTTTGTGGTTAGGGGATGGGGACGAAAGAAGGATAAGAATTTAAAATATTAACAAGCCCTCTGCAGGTCCTCTGAATATTACAGAACACTTTCGTGACAAGTGGCACTGCTGAAAAATAAACGGCATCCTTAATTATTTAAGGTTAAAAACTAAATAAAGAATAACAGTATTTCTTAAAACGCCACTGCCTCGGTTTAATGGAGAACTTTATAAAGCTACTTTTAAAACGAATTTAATACTCTTTAAAGAAGAGAGAAAAAGCGAGTAAAAGCAAGAAAGTTAATAACTTGAATGTTGAAATAGAGCCGCAAGTTTGAACATGGAGTATAATGAATGGGGTAGACGATGAATTCTTTCACAATCTTCCTTGCTTTTCTAAACGACTAAGATCTTTAAAAAAATTTCAATAATTACTGAACTCCTCAAAATAATTTGGAGTCGGTACCCAGAAATGTACGTATTTCATTTCTTATTGATTTAACATCGTTGATCAATATTTCAATTAACACGGAAGGTTTGAGTGTTCATATCACTTAAATCCAAGAGAATAATTTATTCATCAAGAAAAAGTGTCTTGAACAGTTTAGTGCAAGTTATAAACTATTTTTTTCTTATGACTTTAACATTCGTAAGTGCGAGGTTATTTTATAAAATTTAATTCGATTTTTGGCTCGATTGTCACACACAACGAAAAATGGATTCTGAACTGGTAACACCAAGACGTCGTACAAAATGGCCCTATCCAATTGACTCGGAAAACGGTTATTCACCACCAAAATGTGACGTTAGGTGTAGTAATTTCTAAAGTTTCTACTACAAATTTCTTGAACAAATTTTTTTGGGCAGTGCGTTCAAACTTAATGTAAATTTAAAATCAACTCACAGGAATTATGAATTGAAATCGCGAGAAAGGAAATAGTTTATAATTATATTATTAACTTTACGGTATTAAAATAATAACAAATGAAAAACAGCATCAACGTTTCTAGGTGCTTGTAAATAAAAAATGCATAACATTTCGATTTTTAATGCATGAACAAAAAACTTACTCTTTGAAGAAACGAATAAATAAACGAATCCGTACCTGAAACAATAAAAACAAAATCAAATTACTTATTATATAACATTTATGTTTTTATCTTGCAACAATAACATGCCTGAAGATGTTATAGTTATAGTAAAAATACTGTTACAACCAGACTTTCCCTATCTAGTAAATACAGATAATTTAACTCTGGAGAAAATGTTATACATCATTTCTACAATGAAAATATTCTCGTCTGTGCGTCTATTAGTAAATATTTAGCAAATTTGAAATATGGATAAGTTTGGGCAATGATTGTTTAAAAAAAATCAAACTGGTATTTTTACACTTTTATTCATTGTATACTTCCTAATAAAAGCTCAGTACCGTATAAGACGTGTTATTACAAATTCCATGTGTGATCTTTAAAAGATACAATATAATATACCAACGCCGTATTGTGTTCCCCTTGGTGTATATTAGATCGAATGTATTTATTACCGTAAAGAGTTAGTGTGAGAGGGCAGATGGCGGAATATTAGGTACCTCGTCAATTAAATTAGTAAAATGATATGAATTATAATATTAAGTACTCCACTAATTTACTGCACGAATGGTATATAAATAGGAAAGAATGAACGCGTGAGTGGGTTTACATTTAAAATTGAATTTCATATGAGTTATCACATTGCAAAGATAATGTTGATTAAAGTAATGGAATGGTTTTTTCACTATAGCCGTCTGGCTTACTGTACTTTTCCTAATTCCTTGAATCGGATGAATGAACACGATCCTTTTTTTTAAGAAACATTTAGTCATTGAATGTCAACGCTGTAAATCTTGGTTATGTCTCCAATGAACGGTTCTAATTCAAAGATAATATGTGCGGAAGTTTAACCTACAACCGGGACATTGTGAATACTCTAGTTGTGTAGAAATCTTCTGAGAGCTAATAACCGATACGGTTTAACACTCATTTCCTTAAGTCTAAGTTTAGCACCGTACCAGGTTAGGTAATGGTTTTTATAATTATGATTACTGTGCCTAGTACACCTCGTCCGTTTTTTTAAAGACCAATTTTCAAATGGAGGATTCAGTTCTAGATGTTACTCTAAGTAGAAGTCCTCGACCTAAATGTGGTCTGACAGATTCCCTCTACGGCCTGTTTGTGTCCTTTTACATTACCCAAATTTCCTTTGTGTACCCAGGAAATTGTTAGGCTCTTATGTTTTCGTAGGTTTTTGAGATTTTGGATGCATTCAAATTACAGGCTAGTGCTTTTATAACTTATTGGCTCTAGTATTTTATGAGCATGTTTTGTTACGTTACAACAATTTTAAAAAACATGTAAAACTATAATTTTGAAGACTTTCGTATGTAAACGTGAAATTTACTTTTTGATGCGATTGTTTATAATCGACGCACATTAAAATTTCCACACATAGGAAAAACTAGTATGAACAGTTAAAAATAAGAAACATTTTTGTGTGCATATAAACAGCAAGGATATATGAAAACAGAGAAAGCTAAGTTACATTAAAATTCTGTTTGAACCCGTAAAAGAAAGTTTTCAGCTGGAAAGTTTTATATGTAAGAAATTTTAAAATTTGGCCATAAAAAGGAGTCCAAATGTAGCTTAAAAATGAACATTTAATTAGAATGGCTGAGGTAAATAGGAAAGGAATAATAATGTCCATTGATAATTTATTAATAATAAATAAACCGTAGGTCATAAGTTCTTGATGTTTGGTAGAAATACTAAAATTGAACAGGTTAGATTTGATGATAATGAAACTTAAATATTTTCATAATCCCGAGTAAAGCCTTTAGTTCAAAAAGTGATTATATTACACAGAGCGTGTCTCATTAATATTTCAAGGCGAACGAGATAGTTAATACGAAACTAAGGCAACTTATAATTTCATCTAAGTTTCTTGTGCAGTAATGGATCCTTTCGTATCCAACATTAAAGGTCGGCAAAAGGGAACGATCCAAGCGAAAGCCGATTAAATAATCAAATTTACGTTAGCAAGGATTGTCTTTATGAATACATTAAGGGGGGGGCTCGTCCAAGATCAACAGTTTGGCTATTTGAGCTAGGAAAGCGGACTTGTTACACAGTTTTTTTTGCTGCTTAGCAAAAACATGGGAAAGCCCATCCATGCGGGGATGTTTTGCGGATGGGCGTGACTCGGTTGTTCGTAGTGCCCTCGGAGTTTGCGGGGCAGTAAAAAGTCCGCTGCCCACGTCTGGCCTGGGGTTTTATGATCCCTGAGGGGGCTTATCGGAAATACCCAGCCGGAAAAGTTAGGAAGAGAGGGTCAATCGGAGGTGCGAGCTAACCGAAAAGCGTATCTCCCATTGCGTTTTATCGCACCCGGCAATCTAAGCATTTTTTCATCTTCGGAAGGGCAATCAACTTACACCAAGCTGTTACAATAAAATGTATTATTATTGGTTTGATGTTTAATCATTCTGTACCTTATTTCCCAGTTGATTTCAAACTTGATTGAATTAGGTTTTATAGATTATACACTTACGATTGTAACTGGTAATATTTCTTATGAATTAACCGGAATTTAAATAAACTTTTAATTAGGTAAACAAAGGGGTGGGATACTTGTAATTTCTCTTAACAACCTTGGGTGTTTACTCACACATAGACATTGTATACAGGGTGTTACAGGGCTAATTGTCAATACGACCTGACTGCCGGATTTCCTAAAAAAAACGTAGTTCAGTGCCACCAGAAGACGTTTCTACCTTAACACATTCCTGAAGTGTTAACATTTTTGTGATGTGCTGTGAATGGCGCGAAAAGAATATACGTAATTTTTGTTACCAACTATTAAATGTTTTTACACATTACAATAAGAAATATACGTTCTTGTGTTGCTGTTTTCCTTGGGTTCGATATCACATTTTTCAACCTTTAAAAGGATATTTTACTAAAATAAATTCTAAAAATTTTATTGGAAAAGCTCGAGCCACAACTGAGTATTTCCAAAAACAGATACATTTTGCCATTTGTTATTCTGTCTCAGTATTCCAAAGCTCTCTTTGGAAGTAGGCAAATGTTATGAAAGCAAGCTCACATTACTGCCCATAATCCAAGTCCATGTGACAAACGGCATAATAGGCGGTTAGCAGTTGAACCAACTTTACAACTGGTTTCAATCTTAAGTCCAAAAATAGCTTCAATTTGCTCCCACGGAAAGATAAATGACAGTCACAACATAAGCTAAAGTAATGTTTACTACCAAACAACCGCGTGTTATCCATAATGTTCAATTGCCCCCACATTTGATGAAAAGGGAATGTCAAAAGTAAGAGTTCTTGTCCTGTTGAAAATTATGCACGAGTAATGAGGATTTAGAATGATGGAAGCCAGGTATATAAAATAAAAACGCTGGTTTGCCATATCAAATATTTCATGAGATCACCATTAGCTCGAACCCGAAGTAGGCGTCATCAATGTTAGTTATGAAGCAATAATTTAGAAGGGGAGATCACAGAACAGAAACAATTGTGGGCCTAATATATTCCCTTGAAGAATTCCATATCATATTTAAGGAAACCGAGGAGCTACTGCCAACATTAACATCTACGGTAGACTTTCTTCCCTTGACATATAAGCAAAAAAAACTACATAATTACTTAATGTCTTACACTTTACTCCTCCAACTTTGGTAAGAACATCATGGCTAACACGGACAAAAGATTTATCAGTTTTATAGAAATTCGTCTGAAAAAATCAGTAAGGATTGTAATGAAAATAATAATCAATCACTACGACCCGACACTCAGTTCGGCTTCCGGATCCGCCATTCGTGTCCACAACAAATTCATCGTCTCACCGATGAAATATTAAAAACATTTGAGCAAAAACAAGTATGTCTGGGAGTATTCATAGATACGTAAAAGGCCTTTGATAAGGTTGTACATGAGGGGATCCTATACAAAGCTAAACCCCATCTATCAGACTCAATGTACAGACTACTGAGGTCATACTTACACGGTAGAACATTTTCTGTCAAATGCGGTCAAGCAGTATCAGCGTCCAGACCTATGGCATCAGGAGTACCCCAAGGAAGCGTATTGGGCCCCTTCCTCTATCTGATATACACTCATGATTTCCCGTCGTCAGCATCATCAACACTGGCACAGCTGGCGGACGATGTCGCGATATTAAAAGGGGACTCCTCCTACCCATTGGCACAGATAGACCTCCAACTGCTCCTAAACGAGATAGCAAGTTGGTGCATCAAATGGAGAGTTAAAGTTAATACTACTAAATCAATAGTTGTACCATTTACAATATGTTGCAAAAGCTTTGAGGGGACGATGGTCCTGAATGGAATGCCAATCCCAAGCAGCAACTGCGTGC
>CM077103.1:1230174-1240401 GCA_039619505.1 Cimex hemipterus
ATATATATATATATATATATATATATAAATTTAAAAAAAATCACTACGACCGCCATCTATTTGTACTAGCAACAACAGTTTGGGAACAGTTGGCCCTGAGGGAGGCGAAATATATTCGCCGAATGCTTGGCACATTTATAAACTTGCATGCCATAACACGAACTACGAAGATTATATTAGTGCAAATCACTATGAATCATGAATAATGTCATTTTAGCACTAGATATATTTGCCAATAAATCAACAATTCAATGGTAAAATTAATGTTGATTTTTCTCTTTTTAACGTCCGTTATGTGTGCTTTGAAAACAGCTTTTTATCACGCGAATGAACTAACAAGTTACAATGTAAAAAAACAGGAGTGCGTATTTTAGAAATGACTTTATCTCTGGAATTTCTGCTCGATTCCTATTTGAGGATGCGATGGAAGTCGGAATTAGAAAAATTGATACTCTTCTTTTATTTACATACGTATTTCCCGACGCTCCCTTTGGCAGCATGCATTTTTCATTTATTCAAATGTAAACATGAGTTGCCATTCCGTTGATGGTTTTGAGATGCAATGTTTTGCCCGTGCCGTGCTAATCAAACGTTTCTCGAAATTGGGTATTTCGACGGGCGTAGAGACAATTCTTACACAACCACAGCCATGATAAGTAGGATTAAGGATGGGATCTGTATGCTATCATAACAATATCTCAAGGATTTGACGTAGGCGTTTACGGCGGGTTGTTGAACTAAAGCAGGATAATCTCGAGATTCGCTAAGGGTGGCCGCAATGTACGGAGAAAGCTGGCTATAATCAAACTGCACAATTAGAATTAAACCCACAATGAAATTTAGTTTAAAAAGATTGCCTCCTTAAATCCTCTCAGACTCGTTAGTTTTTCTATGAGAGCAATGTCTGTTATATAAAGTGCTAAAAGGAAAAATAATATTTTGATTTTTATATTAATAACTTAGATGTGGTTTATTATTTTTCCGCTGTATGGTAGAATTATAAAAATTCCTAAGCTTATCCTCTACGTAGAAGAGCCCCTTGTTATTTTGCATTCGCTTTTCCTTTTCGTCATTAATTTAATGGGAAGTGTACGTTCCGTTTCGAGGAGATCCGGAAGTAACCGAAACCCCTTTCGTTTATTATTTTTGGCATAAATAAATTCCTCCACACAGATTTTTTCTACTGTTTTTACGTTAGTGTTTATAAATTCTACAGTAATTTCAGCTATAGAGGAAGGCTCAACGTTCTTTTTAAACCCATTATATTTCGTAGATCGATTGAGCAAATAACCCCCTTCAATTAGTTAATCATTATGTACGGTATTGGTTGAAATGAAAACGTTAGTGTGGGATTCGAACCGACGACCTTCGGCCAAATACGCCGCTGGTCTAACCACTTGAGCTATCGTGACTTGGATCCACTCGGACCTCCCCATCTGAACATTTCGAATTTTCCCTCCTTCGAATCACGCTCGTGAAACTAACTTTTTCATTTCAACCAATGCCTTACATAAATATTAATTTATAAAAGTTCTACTTAACGTTGGTGAACGCGAGTGAGGAATCAAAATCAATTTACAAGACTTTTTCTAAATTAACCGAAAAATAAAATTCGAAGGGCTGTGCCAGGATTTGAACCCAGAACCCAATCTTCCTACGCACAAATTTTTATTTAATCAACATTACTTGATTAAGGATAATTTAGAAAACAAATTGTCTCAATTACTTCGCTCAGCCTATTTTCTTGCTACGAAGAAACCAAAGGAAGAAAGGACCATCCACATCAGGTGCATCAAGTCCTCGTTGATCCTGCCAGTGGCAGAAGGTATGTCCATAGTCTCCCATTCTGTGCTAGACAATCCTTGAATCTGATAGTCAAATCTATGTTGCACACGAGTTCTCATCCGTTGAAAGCCGTAGATTACGGTCCGGCAAAATGCCTTGAACACCTCAAATTCTCGATATTCATGATCTGTAGAAGTGGATTTTAATTACATTACTAGTAGGTTATAATAGAAACATCCATTTTTTTAAAGCAATAAGTTAAGGAAAAATCAATCATTAGCCCTTGTCACGATTATTTTGGAGTGTAAACATTAAAAAATAAAATAAATTTGTAATTATAACGTTTTATTTTATTGCTTTATTTAATAAACGTCTAGAGGGAAGAGAAGCTTATAATAAGCGAAATATAGTTCGGTTCCATGGGAATCACAGAACAGAAGAAACAGTTGCAGATTGCTCCTCGAATCTGACGGTCTGGAATGACATCCGTAGTTAAACGAAAACCTTTTGGTTAAAGTACTATCTGAATATCCAACCTGCAGTGAATTAACCACGACTCGTTATATTGTAGTGCGACTCCCGCCCAAATGCTGGGTCGATGTGCACTGCGAAACCCAGGAGAAGACAAACTGGAAACGAATAAGTAATTATCAGCGCCGGACATACATGGTAAGAAATTACTTTCCCGATCCACACGAAATTCTAGGCCTGTTCGTTACAAAAAAATTTAAAAATGCGATTAGCAGTCGATAGGGCTTCAAGTTGTATCAAAGCGCGCGTTTGAATAAATGAATAGGATTTCCCTCTTTTGACTGATTCTCTCGGGACAGTTCGACCCCCCTTCTCCACCCCGATTTCCCGAACCTCACACAGTCAAATTTAGTTGTGCGAATATCTATGCAATACGACAAATTTACACTAACTGGTGAGTTATGATGAGCAATTCAAAATTTAAACTAAAATTTGTTTTTCGATCGAGAAAGCAGCATTATTCTTAATACCGCAGAAGTTTCTTGGTAAGAATCACACTTTATTAATCGCATTCGAAGCTTACCTGTACATAACTAATTGCCCTACTCAACGCTGAAGGAAACTTTACGTTTGCTTATACAAGTCTGTTAATTAGTTCAAACTCATTGTGTATACCTTTGCAAGTGTTGCCAGGAAACGATTTTTTATTGTGGTCATAAAGGCGAGATAGATATTGATTATAATTACCTTAAACATACATAATTATACGACATCATGTTGTCTAATGTCCCCAAGCCAAACAAGGTAAACAAAATAACGTTATTTATTTGCTTCTCGCGGTTACCATTATCTACTGACAAAGTAACGTGCAGCCGTGCGGTATCGTGTTTATCTTCAAAAAATGAATCAAGAATTTTGAAAATAAAACATTGGGATTGGTAGGAATCCTAACTTACACTTAGTATCTTATTAAGGAAAATATACACAGGCTTGTGAGAGTCATATATTCCTTTCTTTTTCCAAATTATTTCTGGGGCCCGCAAGAAAATATCTTTAGCCCTACACGTTTAGAACATATTACAGACATAAGAGATTCTTTCATACTGTGATTAAAAGATCGCCAAGTGGATTAAAATGCGACAGTCCAGTTGACAAAAGAAAGAACATAGCTTCCAACTGTAAACCAAAAACCTTTATAGAAATGCAAGCCAAGAAGAAAAAAAGGAAATTAAAAGGCACAGACCTTGACCTTCGATCTTTTTTCCTCGCCGTTATCCTAGCTCACCCGCAGTATGTGGGATTATTTCTGTTGAGTGTGATACAAGAAATGTAAACCAAAGATGAAAGAGTCTAACTCAACTATGCATTCCTTCAACGAAGGTTATCAGTGCATAACGCCTTGCTTGTTACACAATTTTCATCTTCAAGATACCTACATCGAACCGGGACATGAGCCTTCTCAAAAGACACATATTACATTAGCGACGATGAAAACCCAATGTAGTCTACGGTGACGAGTTGTCGGCAAGAGTTAAAATTATAGGGAATTATGGACTGAGGAACAAGCCTGAGGTAGGACGAAAATCTGAAAAGTTGCTTGAGAGCGACTGTTGATGAAAAAGACCCAATGAGGCTTTCTGAAGGTAATAAATCTTTGTTGAAAGGCTTGGTAATGGTATTGGCGTCGTGACTGAAAATCGATTATTTTTTATTTCAATAAGTAAGGCTTAAAACATCGATATTTAATCTTGATTTAGCCAAATCACTACGTTATTCCAGGGTCCATATTGTACAGAGACGTACAACTCATATATCCAAAATTATTTACATATTTATCTTCAAAAATTCATGAGTTAAAAAAGATGTAATTATGATGGTTTGACATAATATTGTTCAAAAAACCGGGATACAACTCGGACACCAAGCCGAAGATCGTGGGTCCGAATCCCCCCCGCGACATTGACTTTTTTATCTCACCTAAAAACCATAATTAATTGATATGTTTATTAGAGTGATCGTTTTAATAAGGGAGTGTATTTGATTACCTGCATAGAGCAAGAAAGGAACAGTTCAGGAAATTACAAATATTACATACCATATATTATTGTACATAATATATATATCAAATACACACGCTTATTAAAACGATGCCACTTATAAACACATGCAATCATTCAAAATGAAAAATAACTGAACTAGGTCGGTGGGTCACTGTATATTTCACCGCAAATCCACCCAATTTATTATGCTTATTTCTACATTAAATGTTTACTTATTATTGTACCAAATGTTTAGTGTTTGAACGAATTATCCCAAGCTAATAAAACAACTGAAAAGTAGATTGTCAACTTTTGTGTAAATCATTATGTACAAATTGAATCATAAGCTGGAAAAGCGAGTTGAAAGCATGCAGAAATATGCAAATATATTATACACATTTACATAAAAATGAAATGAAATAGAGCTCCTCTTGTAACGGTATGTTAGATATAATACCATTATTCTTGTGTTTAAACACAAGACCTAAATTAAATACTCTTCGTTTTAAAATAAGCATATACATTTTTCTTCTTTTATTTTGAGAAAGGTTAATGAGCAGAACGAGTATAAAAAAAGATTGCCTGGGCATACAAAAAGAGAAATTATGAAATACTAATTTTCCACAAAGTTTCAAGTGTACAATAAAATTTGCCCCTTTACGAGAAACATTTGTTTAAAAAAAATCTGTTGTCGAGACACTCCGCAGTTAATTACTTTTATATTTAGACAATTTATGCTCACCATACTCCCGGGCTAATTTGCATTAAGTCCACCGGCTCACAAATAATTCTTGCCCAACGGGCCCTTAATTCAGCAGCTGTGTTCCGTTGGAAGAATTCTGGGAAATGAGCACTATATCTCTGTTTATTTAACATTCTAGGAATATGTACTGAATGAGTGTGTTTACTTGACCTATTTAAATTGCAGAATTGTCTTGAACCGTGTTGTGAAATTATTTTAATATACGTCTCATGAATTCTACTTAGAATGTACAGACCGTTACACGCTAACTCGGTAAATAGTCGTTATTCTAACATCCTTGTGTCAGTTCATTATTTTCAATTATAAACAATCAAATTAACTCTGGCGGCAATCCCGAAAGAGCCGCATCCTAAAACAGGGCACGTCCAGGGCGATCCATATTGAACCCAAATTAGTACAAGGTAGCCCACCGCCTGGGCACCCTCGCATTAACATCCAGATCGTGATTTACATTTTAACCTTGGGCTATCCGGCTTATTTGAATAGTCATTGACTGTTCCCAATGAGGGAAGAACAAGATCTTATTTCCATAGTCGGGCTCATCAACATATCGCGAATTGCAAAATCGCCGAAATTCGACATTCAGGAAGACGATCTGTGGTTGACCATTAATCACAGAGAATTTTTCCCTCCATGATCAAACATCGATTCACTTTTAAAGAAACAATGAAAAAAAATCATGATGAAAAACATTGATTTGTGAAACATTCATGTATTGTTAATTTCATATAAGGTCAATATTAGGGGTACTAATTGAAGCATGTCATTTCCTTTATATTAGTGCATAGATAGCAATTCAATGAAAGAGGTGATCAATTTTCCTTGTTCATCATTAACTTCCCGCACCTCACAATTTAACACACAAAAAAAAACAACAACAGCAAGCCTTCGGGGACTGTCTTAGTTTTATTTTAGGCTCTACTAGTCACCACGCGCAGCATAAAGGAAAAATTAACTAACGTTCAACACGCTAAGAAAAGAAGGGGGGTTCACGATCTTACTGGAAATTTCTCTATTCGAGTTAACATCTTAACATCAAATAACACTTCCAATCATTTTGTCCTGCCCGCTCTTTGTTTTGGTAGTAGTGCTATTTTATTTATAAAAATAATAATAGTCATTCATCACGATAGAAACCTAATAAACCAAATCCAAATGGGTGTAGGGTGACTTTCATTTCCATATACTTGATCAGCCGTTTCGCCATTGACCAAAAGGAGTAGAAATGACCAACTTACAAACCATAGCCAAAAACATTGAAGTACAACATAAACAATTTTTTTCCCACCGTGTAGTTACCCTTACATACACTGCTAAACCAAAATGTCCAAAGTTCGAAAGCTTTTCCTACTTTTTATTTCATATATATATAAATAACAATAAGTATATATAATGCAAATGTAAACAATGTAATATGTAATTATTCGATTCTCATCCATACTCAACAAAAAGGAAAGGAAGACAATAAAATAGCTAAAATTCATCGTAGAAAAATATCGATACATTGATTCCTCCTGCTTGTAGAGGGCCATATAAATCTCAAGTACCAATACATTTTACAATGCGACTAAAAATAAAAGGATTAATTAATAATAATATAAAGTTGATCTAAAATAAACTGTAAAGAAAGAAAATTTCATACATACTTGAGGTCGTATATCAAGTTGATTTGGAAATTTTTATACCAAAAATAATCCAATGTTCTCATCGAGTCTGAAACTGGGAACGGATTTATCGACGTTACACCCATCTAAACTTAGCGAATCGTGAGAAAAATATTAGTTAAATAAAATATTTGTCATCGGAAACGAAATTAATTACGGAGAAACCGAGAAAGTAAGATTGGAGACGATAGGCGCACAGAAATAACGTCCCCCTATCCACTCAAAGGACCAATGTAAGGGTTTAAGTCAAATAAGGAAAGAGAAGTTCCTTAGAACTTTTGATTAGACCGATTAATTTCAGTTTAGTAGAAAATATGCCGAACCCAGAGTTAAGTTTCTCGTTCATGCCCTTACTGCACACAATCTAAATCCGTATCCAGGCAATAAAATGTTTCCATTGAGTCTTGTCCAAATGGTCCTTTGGGTTTTGAATTATCGAGAGTCGACATAAGTATTTTTAACAAAACCGGTGCAAAACGGGGTATGTTTTTCGGTGCCTCGAAACTTCAGAGGTGGAAATGAAATTAGTTTATTTTTTATTTTTCAATTCGTACCATTGTGCTTGGTTGAAAGAGTTTATCTGAATCTTCCAATTATCATGCCATTATTAAAATTTTCTTATTTAGTGCAATGTGCACTAACACCATCTCTTGTATTTCAAACATTACCAAAAGTTAGTTCTTTTAACGGGGACTATACGATTTTAACAATAACTCTGTTTTTTAGTTAATGCTCTTCCGGCATGAAAATTGTGACACAGAAGATATAAAATATGAAAAACACTGCTAAAATTGCTGGTAACACTTCTAAACGATATTCCCACCGCCAGTTTAACATTTAAATTTATTTAAACATTTTGATATATTTCGCAAAGAGCCAGCTATCATTTAACCGGAAGGAAAGTCCTTTGCCTGCGACACGGGACGCGATATTTTAAAGAAATATTAAAAGACCGAGGCCGTTACTTCCTCCAGAGTGGCCGTTAGGACTGATTAAATGTTGAACCCGTTTGAGGCGTAAATCGTCTTAACCGTAGAAAACAAGATCCATCTGGTCAAGTCCGCCCACATCCGAGATTCCTCAAACAGCCTCGCATAAAAAGTTGCCTCCCCACTGACGAATTTATCAGAAGAAAAAAAGCCTAATCATCTTTCCCCCCTTGAGTGGTAAATTTACACTATGAGCTATATACAATGTTCCATATCTTTCTAAAATGTACACATACGTTTTTATACAATAAAACTATCCAAATCATTGTTTATTAACTTATGGCGCACTGAAAAATAACAAGTACAATTATCTAAAACGAGGTAGGAATGGTTTTGTATAACGACATGTAGATTACCCTTTCCGAAATTATCGATAAATAATAGAGGTTATGAGAACATTGACCGTGTTTAATTAATCGAGTTTAATAGTGCAATAATATCGTCATTTTGGAATTGTCATACTCAATATGTCATTAAATCCTTACACCGAGCAGAATGATTCCAATTTAAACCCTTCATTTGAAAACCTTTTCTTTTAGAAAATGTTAAACGTGACAAGGAACAATATTTGATTATATTTCGTTTCACCCTCAATTAGCAAAAGCAGAAAATAAAAGGCCAAAAAGTGTGCTATTCATGTGCACTGTTGACTAAACGTATTTAATGGAAGTTACCCTGAGCATAACAACCTCAATTTCCAGGAAAACGTGAGCCATGAAAGCTCAACCAACGAAAGATTATCACGCCCCGGAGACACAGGTGTACAGTTTCCCAGAACCAACTTTTCCACTCCTTTGGAAACAAGAGTTTTCTGTTTTGTTTAAACTTTTACGAAATTTTTATTGCCATTCTAAACTGTTAGTCTACCTACTGTCAATAAAAAACCGACTGATTCTCCTATTCAATCTATAAAGACTATGAAGATATTTGTTCTAGAACTGAAGATGCAAAACGGCTTGGACAATTAGGTAAGTTACTTTCACAATAAACGAAGTTACTTTCATCCAAGATGAGAACAAATGTCAGAAGTTTATGGTATGTAATAATACTTTTATATCCCACGAATTAACTAAATTGTGCATACTCGCCGTTACATGTATTTATATTCCTGGTCAAAGGCCATCAAGACGGAACAGAAACATCAAAATAGTTTAAGGGCCTAATTACATCATGACATGTCGGTATTTTCGAAGAGGCATAAGAGTTTTAATATTATATAAAATTACATTACGACCCAGTTTACGAGTACATGAGGAGGATAGGTTGAACTTTCCATTTGCAATTCGTAATAGCGAAGCCCTATTATCACCATGCGTTTCCTCCTCTCATAAAACATGAATTGCAAATCAGTAAACAGACTTCCCAAAGGCTGTGGCAACAAGTGATGTCAACAGCTGTAGCAACCAGCGGGCAGAAAACGTTTAATTAATCATAAATATTGACTGATTCTCTGTAAATCGTAATGGCATTTGGGCTTGGTCCAATATCTTCCCAAAAATAAACTATTCAAATAGAAATTGTAAAAAAAATTAAAACTGTTCTTAACATTCCATGTTTATATTCACTATTTTCGTGGTCCGCTCGACCAATTAATATCACAATTAATTACGGTTTTTAGTTGAGATGAAAAAAATGTAATGGCACGAGAAGGATTCGAACCCACGACCTTCGGCTAGATACGCTGCTGCCATTAACTTTTTTTCATCTCAACAAAAAACCGTAATTAATTGTGATGCTATGTTTATAAACAAGGCTTACGCTTACTATACTCAAACTTTTTAAGTGCAACTAGTTCCTATGCCTTTGTTCTTTTTCACGGTATTTCCATTGTGTTGTGGTAGTACTTCGACATTTTCGGCCTGGTTGAGACGAGGTCTTTCGCAGCGAACTGACCATGTAACGTACGATTTTATTTTGGAGTGTTAATAAAATTTTGATATTATCGTGTTTGGTACAAGTTTAATACCATATGTCCACAAAGGCTTTAGACCTTATTTATATAATGATATACTATTTTGTATTGCAAGGATGTAGCAGAGCCGCGTACTATCCATCAGGATAGTTGTAGCTATCTTAACCTATTTCTGTTCTGTTTTTACTGGTGCTCGTTCCATATTAAATTGACATGTAAGTCATTCCAAGCTATATCGTAATAGTTACATCGATGACGAGAGACGGATGACGATGATGATATTTCTGTGTGTTGTATGCTGCGCCCTTTAAGAGCAATGGTATCCCCCGTTCTCTGCCTAGAGCACATCGGTGAGTCCTATTTCATCAAGAAACTTGATTATTAGGCCCGGTTTTATTGGTTGAAGGTCTTCTACGGTCACATTGTACATCCCAAAACACCTCCTCCTGTGGGCTAATATTGCTCCGCAGTTTGTTAGTAGATGTGCTGGTGTCTCTTCTGCTTCTTTGCAGAATCTGCATGTGCCATCTTGGATTATTCCAATTTTTCTTAGGATGTCCATTTAATCAACAGTGTCCTGTAATATATATATATATATATATAT
>CM077103.1:1240801-1261033 GCA_039619505.1 Cimex hemipterus
ATATATATATATATATATATATATATATATAATATATATTATTTTGTTGCAAACCTTTTGAAGGATTTTGTAGGCAAAGATAACAAAATATCAAAGAGCAGAAATTTAAAGTTATGTACATGACTGATTTTTTAAGGGAGTGAAACGAAGTAAGAAAACGTCCTCTCAATGAAACTAATTATGCCTAAGATTGAGCCGAGAAACGTAGTTTTTAATACGGTAAGGCCATATTCATATCAGAAAATTAAGTTCTCTTTTATATTCTTACGTTAGCAGATTTTAAATGTCTGAGATTAAATGAAAAATCTGCCAACAGAACAAAAATTTATTGATGAGTTTTAATTAATAATTTCGCTAATCCAACAGACAGCGATGACGAGAGAAATAAATGATCTCTCTAATGAAAATATAAATCACCCGAACAGATGAAGTACAACCGTGTAGAATCGAGTTAAAGACCACACAGACACTAAAGTTCCAGTCTAGTTATTGGAAGAAATTTATTTCCAGGAGATTCGAAGGTGGGTAGACCGAATGTTCAGGAGAGCTCTTCTCAATTGAATTATCCCGATAGTCCCGGCAGATATCGCGTACGTAATCACTATTGCCAGTTTTACGGAACACAAAGGGTTCGCTCAATTTTCGGAAACGGCCTTAACAACTTGAGTTTAATAAAAAAGAATCTATAATAATTTCACTACGAGGAGTAAATGACAAATCCTGCACATGTGTTCACAAGCTCATTCTTCTTCATACCTCCTGACCAAGGCATTGCAAGTGCTCATAAATTGTGACAGGCGCCTACAGAGTTACCTTCTTTCAACATCGACCCTGAAAAAACACGCCCTCTCTCCATTCTTAATTTCTAATAATCCAGAATAAAACTCAGCATAGCAAACATTACGTAACTCAAAGCGGGACTAATTGGACCCTTTTCCTCCCTTATAATTGAATAACCTGAAACTATGTCATTTCTAGGTTTTTCATTATTCCGGCTTCTTCGATAAAGTTTCAAGGAAGTTACTCAACAAGATTTGTGATTAATTAAGACTTAAGCCGAGAAGTCACGACAAGAGATTAATGAAGACTTCATTAATCAAATTTTCGCCGATGTGATATTAGAACTTTTTCTACTCCAAGAAAGCCTTTCGTAATATAAATTCTAGAATTGTCTTTAAATTTTTAAACCGGGGTCATTTTTAAATCTAACTCGGGACAAACATCCAACTCCACCTTTGTTGATTGAAAGTTAAATATATCGGCAAGCAACAAAGATTCGGATCTTTTTCATCGCAGCGCCTAACCCAGGAAACAAATATTAAGGTAAATTTTCATATTCTTCCACTTTTTAATAGGGGGAAATCAGAAATTCCACGAGTAAAAGATGTTAATTAGGACTTTTAAACCGAGATCACCACCCACTTTCCTTTGATACGACCTTCTTCTTAAGTACAAGCGTTACAAATTAAAATCCTTATTTTAGAACTCCTCCTTCAAAGCTGTCTCGGATCGCTTTGGGTTAGTGGATTATTACATCAAAGAAAACCACGAGAAAAATAGAATTTCTTTTAATTTTGCATGTTTTTCAATTTTTAAGAGAACTGAAACTCTACATACTAACATAAACGGATCTTATAAATGGCTAATTGTGACGGTCAGGAATAGGTAAATTTCAACCCTGTCCTACAGCCAGAAACGAACGTTTAACCTACTAAATAAATAACTTTTACCATGGCATCTGCCACAAAAGAATGAACTTGACACATTTCAGTGTATTTTAATTAAATGATACAGAATAAGACACACTTTTTTTTTGCCTTTCAATTACTACTGTTTGTACAAATACACAGGTTCTGCTGAAACAAATTTTTATTGAAATAAAAATTGAGTTCGCTGAGCAAAACCACAGTTTCTGATTTAAGATGTGATTTAAATATAATATCACGTAACATTTTTGCAACATTTCTTAAAATCTCGCGTAGAGACGGGTGAACATCAAAAATATGAACAATTCGATCAGACTGGATAAAACGAATATAAATGGAAGGTTTTTTAGTTTTCAGTACATCGCAAAACTTAGTACTCTATAAAAAAAAAACAGTAAGGAACATATTTTAGTTGCCCATACTTGTCGTCACTTCAGATCATCAGCTCTCCAGTAAAATCTTGTTTTCACGCATTTCGGAAGTTTTTCTAACGGTGCACTTAACCGATCGATCCCAGATTTTGACGAAAATTTAACTAAAGATTTTTTTGGAATGTTGAACTTGGAATTTTTTTCATAACTACGAAAAAATAACTAATAAATAAAAAATGAATCTATTTCTAAGTCTGCCAAAAATCTTTAAAAACTAAATCGAAAAAAAGAAAAACCTAACGATGCTCACAAAACATACCAGTGAAATAACTAATTGAAGTTAAATAATAATACCCCATTTGGTAAAGCTGTACCTAAAGAGGTATAGTTCTAGCAGCTACTTATGTGTGTACCGAGGCTGAAACCATTATGAGAGATTTGTTTTTCATATTAAAAGGTTTAACAAACAACAGTTTGGTATCGGTAGTGTTGCAGGTGCACGATTTTTGAAAGGAACATTTTGAATGAAACACTCCATTTTCAGGTTAAGAAGGATTATAATTTTTTTGACCTGATATAATCAAAATATGTTTCATCAAATTCGGTGATCCTAACTACGTAGCCTCCTTTGGATAAAAAAATATATTTTAAGTAAAACTAATGAAATTCAAAACAAATGCATCCGTATTATATTTACCTTCCAAAGCAAAACCACTAACATTCCTTAACAACATTACAAGAGCTAAAACCAACTGCGTGCACTACCGTCGGTACTTGACTGACATTTAAACCTGGAGCCTATCAATAGAAATAAAAAGACGAGAACGCTACGGTCAACTGTATAAACTACTTAGTACAATCTACCATGTCGCGAAAACCAAACAGACGTTCCACAAAACGCTACTGAATCCGACTTGGGATATGCTAGGGATAGGCTACAACTAACAATATCTAATGAATTGAAGGCCTACAAAAACGTTATTAAAAAGCGACCTCAAAATACATTTTGTAAATAGATTTTTGACGTTTTTCGACACACCCTCCACTAAACCCAACATCATAGCCAAATCCCAGAGTCCATCGCTATAAGCTAAAGTCGACTAAAGTCGAGAATGAGCCGAGGAGGCGAAAAGCCCTTGAGTAAAGTTGGGAGAACAGCAATAGTTGCTAACTCCACTCTAGACTTAATGTATTGTAAATATCTTTGACAAAGTCCATAAAATTACAAAATGAATTATTCTTTACAGATGGTAATATATAAAATAATGTGCGAAGGAGTGATTTTTCCTTTGGAAAATACAGATAAAATAATCGTATAATACTAATAATTCTATCGTTTGACTGAGAAATGTTCGCTTGTGGTTATCAGGTGTAAGTTAACTAAAATACTGATCGTCAGAGACACATCCCAATATATGACCTCAGGCGTATTCAGCGCTGTACTGTATTCAAAGTAAATATTTCAAGATAGAAAAATAAGCGTGGCTGTGTATCAACAGAATCTTTGTATGAACGGCTAAGAGTTATTGTGAGTTTACAATCGTTACATTCTTGATTGTGGCCAAAGTTTTTTTCCAAGAAATGATTCACGATTGTGGAAAATTGTCCATGTAGCTAAAACAAGAAAAAAATAAATCTAATAGAAAAATAGAAAAACCTGACATTACAGTTGATTCTAAAATATTCCAGTATAACGTGTAAAAATCCTTAAACTTAAAACACACATAAATTAGATCTTTCATAATAGAAATTCTATTTGACAAGCCGCGTTTGACTTACATCAAAGAGGATGAGTTGTAACATCTATCAGGCGTTGTAGACATACTGTAAACGCTAAGCAATTCGGTGTTGCGGGTTTAGTATATCATATCTCTGTGGCGATTACACTGGAGCGTTGGTTGATAAACTGGAGAGAATGGATGTCCTCGGTTACAACAACCGTCTCGGAACATGAGGGATATAAGTGGTTAGCGGATGGACGGAAGAGTGGAAAATTTGCCTTTTCCAAATAATAATCGGCATACTATTCTATGATTCGACTGACATTTCCATAAACCCTACTCCCGTTGAATCACAATTATTTTTTATATCTGTGCTAGAAAATTGTGCAATTAATATTTAGAATTGCTATTCAAGTTGTTTTGACTATTCCTTTCATTTACGTATGCCTCTACAATAATTAAGAAGAAAACTTTATTCTGGGGGGCTTAAGAATAACACAAAATTACAAAGTTTTGCACTATCAAAATGAATATATGAATACAGATTTAAATATAATACCATAAAAATAACTAAAACGCACTAGTTTAAATAAGAACTGGAAAAATTAACATACATTTTCCAATCTCGGTGTTTAATTGTAGAGACTGGAGGTATTAAAAAGGACGGGTCTTAAGGTGGAAAGAGTTGAGGCACCTGGAAGGGAAAGGGGTAGTGAATTCCAGAAATTGTAGGAACGAATAAGGAAGGAGCGTCTAAAAGCGGTAGATTTGAAGGAGTTTGTAGAGATCAGAAGGGCGGGAATGAGTGTCAGTAGGGCGTATGGAAAACTTAAATTGCAAGTTATTGTAATTTCGGATTATAAATTGCTGAAGTGGAATGAGAAGAATTTGTTCGCTAATGGAACGAACCAAGAATTGAGCTCGTGACAGGAAGGGTATAGCAATTTCAAATGCCAATACACATTAGAGCCATGGGATGTCTATGGGGAGGGAACTAACTAGGAACCGAAGAAAACAATTCATGATTCTAGTAAGTCTGTTAACAAGCTAGCAGGTGATTCCACCCTAGACCAAACAGCCAAAATCTAAATGGCAAACACAATGGAGACCAGGAGTTTCCGGTGCAGACTAAGTAGTGATGGCTTCTACGACGGAGGGAGGAGAAGCAACGGCGGGAGATGTTGGAAACGAATGATTTAGGAAATAACTACATATTATGTAGTTAAGTGTGTTTGCTTTATATTGTAACATATACGTAATTAATTGAAATAGAAAATGGCTGGAATTCGCATTATATCTGTTCGCTTTACAGAAGAAAAAAAAACAGCGCTACTATAGAAGGGTCAGAATGATGAATGACACATATACATATTTGTAAATAAACGCTAGATTCATCCTGGTGTATCAGGTTCGTTTTGTTATTAAGTAATTTTCATCCATTCTGCTTCTTATTAATAATCAATAGCCCATTTATTGTTTATAACTTGTTACCAAATATCTTTCCAGGTGGTAGTACAGGCTAAATGGTTTTTTTAACAATATCACAAATCTCCCCGCACGGTCCACCGCTCGATAATAATGGAACAAAATCTCACAATTCATTTTAAAGAGAGGGTTTTACCGTAACACGAGCACATGTGCTCCTGCACTAATTACAGGTCGCTGAGGCATTTAACCCAAGGGTGTCGCGCAGCACAATGTATTACAGCCACATGATTCGTGACTTCTCTATTAATATACCTTCCCCCGTTGAATGGGCCCTTATAATGTGTTGGATTTTGTCGGCATCCTTCAAAATAGTACGTGGCTAAGTCCAAAAATTTCCAAAGCGTTTACATTAATTCTATAACTTTTCTTGAAGGATTGTAATATAAACTTAATTTTCATCTTGTCAGAAAAATAACTGGTCAAGCTTTTGCTGTCACCTAAGATAGGTTTGAATAACTATCTCCGAATGTATAGAAACCACAGTCGATTTATTTTATTGCTACTTCAAATTAAAGAAGTTCAAACTGAGTATCAATTGAATTTTTAAAACTAATTCAGTGCTGACTGAAAGAATTACAATTTTTTCTGAACTACATTTAAATATAGTTGGCGCTTTGTCTATAATCCTTTGAAAACATATTATATTTATTATAATAAAAGGATTAGACTTGTTAGAAAAATAAGGCTGCTTCTGGCGCCATCTAAAAACAGTAATTAACAGTCAATGTAATAAAAATTGTATGACAAGTTTAACTATAAACCTTAGCACACAGAGAAAAAGGGACTTGTGTACAATAGCTCTGATTTATCCCTGAAATTGCCGCACATCCGCCAAGCTCTGATTGACGCTATTAATTAAAGAAAATCTAATTTTCTGAACAAAAACTTTTTTTTGCAGATTTCCAAAGATGAATAGAAAAACGAGAGAGCAAGTCGGGTAATGAGAAATCCATCAAGACCCGATGGACCCCATTAATCAAATGACCAACAAATTGAATCCGATATCAGTAGGCACGAATGGCATCCCAAGCTCCACCAACTTCTACATGATACTGACGAAGCCGATTTCCTTTTTTGAAGAGCAAGGATCTTACAGTTGAAGTGAGAATCACAAGGGATAAGGATTGCGGGAATTTTTTTTCTCTGATTGTTGCAATACTGCAGTAAGTACAGAGTTGTACGGTATTATTCTAAAAAAAAAGTATTTCTAACTTAGTAGTTCGAGATGATAAAATTTTTCGAAAAAAAAACAATAAAACAGACCCATGTCTTTATTTTAATTTTATGCTGTAGTAACTAATTTTTAATATGATAAAAATCGACATCAACAGTTATTAAATATTCCAATTGGATAAAAACTTTTATTTCCACATGAAACACTTTTTTCAGAGGACCGATTTTCCCAACTTTTCAAAAAAAAAAAAAAAACAAAAACATTGCGGATCCTACGTTGCATACCAATCGAAAGGGTATTAAATCAAGCAGTTTTCCGGAAATTCACCCAACTCAACATGCTTGAAGCGTAGCGATTCCTCCAAGATCTTCAAATGTTTATTTTTAAAGGTTTGTGCCTGCGAAACAGCTATCAGTTTTGCTGAATGGATGTTTTGAAAAACAAAACAAAAAACTATGTTTTTCATGCATTTCAATTTTTTTTTGTAAATAGGGTGAAATATTATTAACCGTTTATGTTCACAATTTTTTTTGAGGACTGTTTAAACCATCAGGTTGAAAACAGAAATCGGAAGAGATAATGCGATTTCCAGAAGTGGCCGGGTGGGATTAAGTGAAACCCGGCTACATTGCTCTCGCATCAACTTCGATAAGCTACAATGACGGCCGGATAGGAAAGCTAAGGAAGGGCCTTAGAATGATGCATATGTCTCCAGTTTATAAAAGTATAGCAAAAATCTGAAAATAAGGGAACGTTAATTGTCGTTAACGGATTTTCTATCTATACATCCACCAGAGCTAAATACAGAAGCTGTCTAGATGCTAAACACTACATCCGTCTGCAGCTATTAAACAGCAGCTATTAATTAAATCCAACTTGTGTAAATTGCGTACGCTATACACCAACCTCAATCTTCCTTATTCCATCAGTCCTTAATTTTAATATTTTTTAAATTGGCTAGAGTTTTGCATATCAATTAATTCTCTTCTGTCCAATTTCAGTGTTGTGTTCCGGAATTTGTAAATAAAGTTAAAAAATACTGTCAGTGAATGAACGTACTGTTTGTTTCCCCTGGAAAGGAAAGGCTAATGGTAATTTATAAAAAAAAATTATTTTCCACATATATCTAATTTTAAATGCTTGAGTGCGAGGGATCCGCTGCCTAAAAAGTTTCGGAAGCCTTGATATAGTCGAACGAAATTGTGAATTCATAAACAACTACACCCTATTATTCGATAAGTAGGATATTTTATTAATATTCTTGTTATCTTCATCTGACTATGTCAATAAAACAACTGATACAATATAAAAAATAAATAAAACCTATATTTGCACTGTGAAAATGTATGTATTTTAAATATTCATTAAATGATCCAAAACGATGTAAAAACATTCTACAGTTCAAATAAGCTAGATCAAACAGAAAAATGACATGTCAACAATCAGTTTAATTAACGAATAAACATTTAAAATTGTACTAAAACCAAAACAAATAAGAAAGCTAAGGATATTTCTGCCAGAATAATCTATTGCAAAAGTAATCACATTAAAATCCAAAAGTTAATACAACAATTCATGTTGTTTATTAGCGTGGAAAAGACTTTGAAAGTCACGGAGGTTTTTTTCTGTCAAACTTTATAGGAGTTGATCATAAATAAAGAAATATGTAAATCAAGTTATCACATTATTTGTCTTTTTGGAGAAAATACTAAAACCCCAGCTATCGTTGGATACAGCCTGGAGGAATACCAATGTTTCTCGGTTGGGAAAGAAAGATCGAAAGGAAACTCGGAATTTCATAGAAAAGAGGTTGGAGTGAAATACTAATATTATGTACAGAAGGATGTCATATACGATGGATATAAAATCCCTTAGTACTGCTGAATATACTATTGAGCCACATAGTCAAAGGCTTTTTGAATATCTATCAAAACCATACCAGTAGGTTTCCTTAAAAGACGTTGAGTCATTTACAATCCTAGCAAATTTGTCAGCGATTTATTGTGCTGGCCCAAAACCAAACTACTACCGGATAATGATGCTGTTTTCATTCAAGAAAGGCAAGAATGTGGGTGAGCAACACGTTCAAAAAATACCTTACTAACCGAGCTAAGCACGCTAATACGTCTATCACTGCTTGGGTCGAATGGGGACTTGCCAGGTTTTAAAAAGAATACAAGTTAAGAATACATAAAATAACTTCACCTATTGAAAGAATTTGAATTCTTTAGATAAATTACGAAAATTTTCTGAAAGGAAATGACAAATTGGAAAATACATTTGTCAACAAGGACACAACGAAACCTACGTTTTTAGAAGGATACTTGCTGCTTGCTGTTGTTTAAGTTGCTTAATACAGAATTAATAGACCAACGTTTAGGGATGGTAAGGACATTTCGTTACAACGTTACAGAAACAATACAACAATCATAAAGAAACAGAAATGTTCAATTTTCAGCATAAATTTTGCCTGCCGATGGAACTCTGACGTTATATTTATTTATCAAAAAACCCATGGATAATTTGTTAGTAATAAGATTATTCTTCATCGGAGAAAGTGTGTTAAGGGTTAAATTAGCTGAATTTAAAAAAAATGATTATGGTAAGTACCTTGGAGGAAACTGTTGTTTAAAATGTTAAAGAAGACTGAATTCAACTTTACCGCTTTAAATAGCAAATTTTTCATTTTCTTCGCATAACTGGCTGGAGCGCAAATTTTCAATTGACTTAAGTGATAACTAATTTTAAAATATGAGTGTTATTGCTAATAGTAATTAGTTTATCTGTCTGTATATCTTGGATACGGTACAGGGAAAAGATAAATCATACCCCGAATAATCACAATGCTATCGTTGTTGCTATGTTACATGTTGAGAAACTATGTTAAACATACGTTATGCGTGAGCATTGCTGTTAATTTATTGAAGGATTCCAGTATTTTTCTCTATTGCATTCGAACGGAAACTTCGTCAGGTGTGCATATTATTCTTGTTTCGTTATAAAATATCGATTTAAATTGTAATTGAACTGGAATGAGAAAATATACTGGAGTTCTTCAAAGTTAAATAATTTCTTTTGCCGAATTAGTTTTAAAAAACTTTTACTCAAGAAATTACAAAGAAGAACTGATATATATGCAGTAAATCTAAATCAATTTTATCCGATATGCTCTCAGGAAATCCGACTGTAGACTAACTTGTTTGTTTAATGAAAATCCTAATAAAATTTCTAGAGTGGGAGAGTGCTGATGACAATTTTAGGAGCAACACCTAGCATTGTCATCACATTATTTATTTAACACAACATTTATTTATGTTCGTATATTACTTTAATAAATTAGCACCAATTTCCCTGGATGAATACCAACCCCTAACAAATAATTCACTGAAGAATTCATTGAAATTAAATATAACAAGCAAAAACTGAATACGATACTTGACACAAAAAAGTTAATTTCAATCTCTATCATGAGAATTAAAGCAAAACGTTTAAATATTGCTCAGGCTGCCGGCTGAATTTCTAACGGTAGTGGATACTAAATTGAGTTTTCACTATTGAAACACTTGAACTATTTTCCTTTCATGCCAGATAATTGCAGTTTTACAAACCTCCCAAATAAACTATTCATCTCGTTGACAATTATGCTATAACACTTACTTAAATACTTTATTTTAAAGAAAAGTAATTGATATTTAATAGAGAGAAACGGCGCTGTGTTTTTATTTTATTAGGGATAACTGGGGTTATATACCATTTGCACTTTTGGTATATTGTGTCCGACCACGCTGATGGTTTCCGGAAGATTTCAGTTTTTTTAAATAAATTATAGATTTGGAAGGATTTTCGAGGTGTTTTCCATACTAAATAAACAAAGTATAGAATTTATCTCAGAGGTCTGATATCGAGGTCTACACCGACTAGGCTTTACTAGGAACTTGGATAGGATAAAACTAGACTTGTAACTGAACTTGTGTAAAACTAAACTGGAGCGTATTGGACCACGTTCCCAAAACATAACTTAACCGAGGCTCCTTTTGTACCCAGTGACTTGCTGCCTTCATACCAGAAATTCTATCATGACGCTGAACGCGGAAGTGTTAAACTCTATTAATAATAGTAACTACAGTTCTAGTATGGTTGAGAATTGATCTAGTAGGCTGGAAGACTGTCTATGGCTCTTTGGCTAACTGAAAGTATTCCAATCATGGCACCCTTGAGAGGTGTGTTATTGATTTTATGCGAATATGTTTCTATGGCTATTAATTCGGCTTGAATATGGTGGTGGTTCCTAGGTAAGCGCCTTTATAGCCCATTCTGTCCCGATTTCCATTTTTTAGCCATCTTTATACCATGGAGGATATCGACGAGGTGAAATGTAAAGAAAAATAATCACAAAAGTAGGTTACATTCTGATTTTGCAAATTATACAGCAAACCTGCTGTAGGATCAAAACAAATTCATGCAATTTTCAAATAGATGGGACAGATTGTTCTTACACCTTGCAATCTCGTTCTGAAAATGGAAAATTATTCGAGACATATTCAGTGGAAATTCCTTCAAGCGCAAACGTTAAACAGACAAATCTCTAGGAATTCAAATAGTTTCAAACTGTCAAACTCCTAAGCGAGCTCACAACCCCATAAAATGCGGGCAGGAATAACGGCCTCTATCGAGGATGTCCATTGTACGTGTCCCACTGCGTACTCAATTGGGGAATTCCGACTCGGAAATTAACGCATTTTTGCTACCTGATTTATTTCGAGAAGGACGTTTGGACTCGCACTGACCAAAATTCTCGGCATGGCCACAAACGTCACTGGCGCATATTTCCGGCCGCGGTCCGAGAGTTCCTTTCTCACGTACCGTTGATTCATACTACCACAATGGCCTAAAACCTTATTCCCATTAAGCCAAAGGTAATCTTAACTATTTAACTGATATACCCTTATTTATTACACTCTATTAATGTGATAATCTGACCGTAATAAAACGCCATTCGCTCTTAATTATACGATTTACATCTTTGAATTTAAAAGTGGAATCCAAGTTATGTATAATCAAACGCCTCTCAGACAGGTCACCAAAGTCTGGCGGGTCCAGACGGCCGCTCATCTTAATCAGCATTTATTTAAACTATTATAAAAACCCTAATCCCCAAATATCCTTGCTTTACACTTATGATATCCTCTCGTCACTCTGTCGATTTAAGATTCAACATTGTACAGTTTTGACAATTAAGTTTCTTTTTTTTTTAAACGTCTTTTTGGAGCGATTACTTAACTTCCATCAATAGAATAGAAGCGTTCAATATGAGTACTCTTCTTTTTATTTCTTCAAAAAGAGAAATGACAACTGAAGGAACCGGAAATAACAGTATTTTTATACATTTTAACCAAGTCCCAACGGATCACGATATCCAACAGTGCAAAATTTCCCTTTCTAAAGCCCAACGGTCCACGAACACAACGCAGAACGCTCACAAACTTCGCCATCTAACCCAACGGGGGCGGTTGCCACACAACACCAACAATCATGAGATCACGCATTTTAAAGCCCAATGGTTTGAGATTTCTTCAAGTAAGTCCCGATTGTCCGAGACTTTTCAATCCAAGGTTTCACGGTTAAAATAAGCCGTCCAAAGCCTAACAGTCTGAGAATTCGTTATACAAGGCCCAGCGGTCTGAAACCTCGCTATCAAAATCCCACGATTTCGAGCCTCTCGCCATCCAAGAATCAACAGAACGAGTGCTCGTATTCCAAGGCCCAAAAATCTGAGACGGGTACATCCAAAGTCGTGATCCGGGGTCGCTCTTTGTTGGACCAGGGTGTAAGGCCAGCCTTGGCCAAAACGGTCGAAGTTACAAGTTAACAGAGAGCTGTTCAAAATCTGAGTGCAGAGCTTGGAAAGGTTAAGTGTCACCGACAATCGTCCGAATATAAGAACGCAAAGCCAGTATGCGAGAAAAGGTTATCTCCAGCGATCAGGAGTATGATGTGTGACCACTACAACGAACCATCATACGGATGAAGACTACACAAAACAAATAAACCTATTTGTAAGCCGGGGGCGCCAATTATTGATTCCTTTTCTTTCCTTTATTGATTTAGAACTCTTTTCCCGCATAAGACAGCTCAAACAATTAAGGGGAGATATCCTGGGGCACGAGGAGGTATACATATATTACATTATGTTTGCCAAAATTCAGGAACTATTGTTGACACGGACAATTACATTTGTACAAGCCCACTTATGACGGTTTGGCAAATTTTGCTCGACATGTCCCCCGTAATTTGTCATTCTTTCGCTCCATTCAGAGAGTGGAAAGGATTGACACCAAATCAGGGCTGAATTGGCGTTTAACTTATATCACAAATTGTGTGTATTTATTAGCGTAAATGGATATACATAATCCAATCGCGAAAAGTGGAGTACCCCATGGTTTTACAACATTATTGTTTGTGACAGTGTCAAATATTGATCTCATCGCTTTGTTTAAGGGAATTATAGAAAGGCTAATTAAAGAATAAATAAGAGTGTAGATATAATTAAAAATAGCTCGTGAGCAGAAGTGTATACGAAGGACAAGACATGGTCATACTACAAAACCACCGGTATAAGCGGACAATTCCGACATTCCTATAATTGTTGACCTTAAAAAAAACAGTAATAAAATAGGTCATTGATCCTCATTGATTCCTCCATTTTTCACGTACGTTTAATATGAACATATTACAAAAGAACCCAAATGGTAGAAATACATGTTTTTTAAACGGATATTTGCAATAGTAAAAAATATGGTGTTTTCCAACTGTTGGACTGTTTAGAAAAGATTTTTTCTTCAAAATTTGATTTAATGCGTTGGATATTTTTTAATGTAAATACGTCTTGCCCTTGCTAAACCGAATCGCATAATAACATAAGGTTAATGTAAAAGAATGTACATTTTTTCTCCCTGTACTGCGTGTTTATGGTTAAAAATTAGTATTGCTTATTGGCAAGGAATCTGATCTAATTCTGATCAGTTCGGTATTGTGAATTTAATTTTAATCAATTTTATTATTCAACTACTAATATAACGTGTGTATGTGGTGTTTAGTGACCGTCAGGCAATGATTATTTGTAGATCGTGAGATGCCGTTTAGTGCAAAATAAGTTGTACAAAACCATTTCCTTTATCGTGCCAACGTTTCGATCTTTATTGAGATCATCTTCAAGGCCTAGGAGTTATAAACATAGTTTAAATTATGCAAATACACGTAGGATGTTTTTTTCCCGAACATGGCCTTGTTCTACGACATTGGCCAAGGATAGTTTTAGGGCCGCATTCCAGGGGCCAAGTCCACTAGGATGTTCGAATGAATTTATAAAATGATAGAACTTTCAGGCTGAATCAAAGTATTTGTACTCACTCAAAGAGTTTTGTTTTCTTGTATATTGTCATTATTGGGTGTCGTGTAGAGTTCCATTGAGAAATTGCTTTTTTTATGTTTATGTTGGATTTTGAAGAAAGGAAAAGGAAAACAGGATAGAAAAACATTTTTACGTGAGGTTTGGCCTGTTTATCCTTTCAGGATTAAATAGACGGGGTAATTAATAGGATTAAATTACGAAAAGTAAAGTCAAATTGTTGATGACTAAACTATGTAGGATGTGAGGAACGATTGTTATATATCTTATATGTTTTGTGTGATGATTTTTTGGTCAAGAAAAATCACTCGCAACGTGGTATGGACGGAATTGCATTAGCTATTATATATATACACTATTTTAATTTATATTGTAATGAGTGGGTTTGCATATAAAAAAAATATGAAACCCAATAAAGAATGTACCCCTCCCGTTCGAGCTTATGTATGATTTGATAAAATACGGCTGTTCGTCTGGCTGTCCGTTCTGTTATTAAGTAAAGTTTCATAATCCTGATGACAAATGTTTTCCCTGAATTCACGAATACTGAATTGACATTCTTTCCTATTATAGCCTCAATCTATGATAGGTTTTTAAAAATATATACCTAAGTTTTCGAAGGTTGGGCACTAATCTCTCTGTGCTTCCAAACCGGGTTATTTCATGCATAAATAACGTTTTAATTAAACCTACTGTATTGCAATATGCTGTTGAATTAATTTTAGACATTCATAGTAACATAATAGTTAGTATAATTGTTAATAGACAACTAATGAATTTCAAAACTAAGAAATCACTGATTAGAAAAAGGAAGGTAAAAACAAACAAAACAGATTGCTCTAAGCATTTTAAGATCAAAAGGCCCAAAGGGTAGGATTAAGGCAACATTGTTCTAAATGTTGTACTACTGCAGAGCGTGTAACGTACGTTAAGATCCTGGGGAACAAAGGAGCACCGAGGCAACTGACGAGGCGTTGAAGAGGAACGTGACTTACATTCTGTCGGCGTATCTGCTACCATAAAACGCTTCCCTTCCTGAATACCGATAACGCTTCATTAAGCCTATTTCCGAGCCTTTCGCATTGATTACTGTTTATTTGGGCCCAAGAGCTTTCTACTAACTACAACACAGTTTACGGCGAGGTCGATTTAAAGTTAAGCACACATTTTCAACAAATTGAAAGTAGTAAACCCCTTGAGAAGTGGAGTTCCAAAGAATATTCGTGGTTATTATCGGAATGCAATTAGAACTTTCGCTTTGTTATTTAACACTTGTATTTATTGGCCGGTAAATAGAGATTTTCCTCATTTTTTCAAAAAGTTGCACGCCAACAACATTCGGTTACATGTAAAAAAAGTTATATTAGGCGAAATTCAATATTTTATAGAATTGTACACATTTTACTCACGTTAAATAACAATTTACACAAATATTAAGGCTGTTATTATACTTTATTTTGGCATCAATAAGTAATGTTTTAACTTAAAAATATTTTTCATGTAGGTCTTATTTTAAAGATAATTTATGAAACAAAAATTACTATTTGTCGACTACAAAACGTGTCATTTTTAAGGCGGAATCCAAAGTGATTCACATACTATTCCACAAAAGTGAGAAAATGAGCCAAATTATAAAACCAATAAATAATTGCGGTGGTGTTTTCAAGGCCTGCAACAATTGAATGAAATTAACGAACTGACTGCGTTCACCACAGGTTTTAACTTCTCCAAACCGTAGCACTAGTTATACATTGGATGTCACCTTATGGAAGTTGCTACAACTTTCCAGCCGTTGCAATACGGTGCAACGGAGTGTTTATTTTGTCGACAATGCGGCACCTTTTTTGTACGGTTTTCTGTCATGTCTGGATGTCTTAACCATTCTTTAAATACAAAAAGTCGTATAAAGTCAAAACTGATCCATATTCTGTTTATTTTTCTATTTCTAGTAACACTTTGTCGAGCCACAGTCAGTAATTTGTTCATCATCACTTCTGTAAAATAAAAAGGCCATCATTGTAATGAAATGCAGGAGCAAAAGAAATCTAACGTTTGGACGTTTGCACCAATATTTTGATAATGCAGGCAGTCGAAGATTTGTGTTAATAGTATAAATTCAACTGGGTATTTTTTCAAATATTTGTGTTATTAGTGACTGTTATTGAAACAGAATTCCTTTTATTTTAAACAATTGCTCTTGTGCTTTCAACTATGCAACTTGTACCTCTTCCTTTTTTTTAACATAACGTAACAAAATATAAATTACAACGTATTACACTAATTAGTTTGTATTTCCAATGAAAGAAGGCCCTATAAGAACTGCCATCCATTCAGACTTTCACTGTCTCAGCAGGCCTGCTGGAGGGAGACCCACAAATGGCCCAAAAATCTTGTTTTCCTGCCAGCGAAAAAAAATTATTTCGTAAAGGGTAACGGTTTTGCTTTTCGAAATTTCTTTTTTCCATTGTTTAATCATTTATATTTATAGCTCTGCTCTATTCCTGGCTCCTTTTCTTTCTGTAGGGCGAAGTCTACACATCACGCTGGAGAGGAAGAGAGGACACGTAATTTGTAAAAGGATGTGTTATATTATTTTAAATAACACAATGTATTTTATCACAAATTCAATCAAAACGACAAACTTGTTTCATAACATAGTACAGAATAATTTTTGTCTGGATTTCATAGCAGCCATATATTATATTTTCGATAAGTTGCCTACGATGGCCTTACTTAATATGTCGTGTTTCAAAACAGAATGATTTCCAACGTCCATTTTTGGCGGATCTGTTAAAATGAGTGGCGTTACTGAGAAGTGGAAGTAAAATTGTCCCCTCCCGGGAGACTGCTCTCTATCATGCGGAATTCACACACGGCGACGACTGATTCGTTTTACCCCCGCTCCCTATAGTGTTTGTGCACGAGGATTTGTTATTGATTTCCCAGAGGGCTTTTCCACGGCCCTGCAACAAGTTTTCCATGCACAAATGGTTTTTAAATCAGAAAAACATAACAAGAAATCTACACCCTTTATAATAAAAATCGTTTAAGTAATTATTATGAAAGCGCTGAAGAAAGCTTAAGTGAGGTGAAGACCAAGATCCGGAGGTAATATGTGTTCTTTCATTCCCTCACTCCTCAACCAACCGTTAACTCGTTCAATCAGTTCAATTTATAGCATGGCAGCTGTTTGCTATAGCAATTAAGAAATAAGTATAAAACCTACTTAAAACCATGTGTTACATTATACAATCGATCGGAAACGATTCGTAAGTCATGGTCATCTTTAAGTGAATTAATTTTATTAGCGTCACTTGGAATGATGCACAGAAAGACAAAAGAAAATATTTAAAAAATCTTTTTTCTAAACGACCGAAAAATTATTGTCATTAATTTTCATGGTAGCATATGTCATAAACTTTCTACAGACAATATTTATTTGGCTAATAGCATTTACAAAAGAATAAAAACAGCTACGAAAGTTTGCCGAACGAGAACGTCCTTCTTACACAGGGCTTTCTGTATTTTAGAAATATTTATGCATTAGAAAAGTTTATACATAGTGAAGTGTAACGATTATAAATCGTTTATAACTTTACTACTATTTATTCTTCACGCAATCATCTATGTAAATCATTGATCAATGATATATTTGTTTGCATTGGGAGGAGAGTATACAAGTTTCACTTATCCCCTAAGATACTATTCTCTGGTCAGATTCGGTTCTAAGGTTCAATTTCACGCAAAGATTGTCACCGCTTAGTGCTGAATTCGCTTTGAGTGTAAAACAAAGCCCTAAATTCATTCCTGTTTGATATCGTTATATCCCAAGGCCTATGAAATTACTAATATTCTCAAATTTAAATTTTTCTTAAGAGAAAGCTAGCCGGCCTTTTGATACAATACAATGAAGAATTTATACAATTCATAAAATAACTGTTTCTATTTCTTAATGTTTATAAATATGTGTACAGTTATGAAAGCAAATATGTTTCCCAATTACGCCTTTGAAACAATTACTTCGTTGTTGGTCTTTCATTTTAAATGACTGGCATAACCGTAGATGACGTTTGCACAGGAAACGCTACATATCGAAATAGACTCAAGGGACAAAACTGAAAACGACAGATTCTTTGCAACAGTAACAGCAGTAAGAGTTAATGTTTTGCATATACGTATATATTGTATTACTTAACAACGGTCCACCCCCTACTCAACGGGAGAAAATACATTTAAAAATTTAATCATTTTAAAAACGGTCGAAAAAAGCACGTTGCGAGCGCAGTAAAATGCATTATTTTTGCACGAAAAATTTCCACTACAACTGTACAGCTGGCATTGCTGAGGTCTTTATTAAGTTTCTTCCGTTTTTACTGGAATTGCTTCATTGGGGGAAAACCTGTCTATTGGATGAGGTTTTTTTTCTCTCAATTTTCCTTCAAAAAATTGCATTGATAAACAAATTCGAATATTTGTACTTCTCAATGGATAGATAGGACTATAAATAACAGACAATCACAATGACCATATTACAGAAAGACTAAGTCTATAGTACATGGTGAAACCCGAAAAAAAATCGTTTAGGATGTACTTTTTTTGGCAAGTAGTACCATTAAAGTTACAGTAACAGTAAGGAAATAGTTCCTATTCAGAAAACCCCCGAAAAACACTATAACGCACCAAATTTTCTTCTCGCGCGATACTCTAACGTGAAATGGAAGTGAGTGCTGTGAAGTACAGAAATATTGGGGAAAACAGATTTCTGAGACACAGCTCAGATGCCTAAAAATGTCAAAATAACTAGTAAAAATCCATTCAATTGTTTTAAACTAAGCCAGTAAAAGAGAAACTACTCTCGCCGGGTTTTGTAACCGGCAGGCTTCAGGGTTGTACTAAGTCCGACAAGGGACCGAGACAAACAGGGCCATTAATTGTGCGAAATGGCAGACGAAAACAAACTACCATTGTTTACTTTCGATCCAATTAGAACGAGGGCATGAGTAGGACAATCCAATTAGTCCCATTTCTTCTGCAATAGATGTCTACATTTCAGCACTGCTGGCTAGACTAGCACTTCTTATTTGAAAAAAAGTTTAATTTTATTCAGATATTAAGCTTAAGTGCGGAATTTCAGTGTGTACCTAATTTCAAAACACTAAATAACGGACAGTTTGTAAAACTCACTAAAATACCAGAGCTATTTAAGTCTATAATAAGATAGGAAAGAGTAATTTGTTACCCATTACTTTTGGGTAAAAGTTCATCTAAACAAAAGATGTATAAACTTGACAAAGTTTTCGTACCATTGATCCAGTTTCTCCCACACTGAAACACAGCCTTTGCACTAAGCACAATCGGAATATTAATCCAACAAGACAAAATTTTGAATAAGCAACCAATTAGAATGCGGAAAGGCGGTGTAATAACGCATTGCGCTCCCTTTTTCACCTTTTTGAAATGGCTGACGTTCTAAGTTAACCCCTGGGGGGGGGTTATGAGCCGTAAAAGAAGTTATTGGTACAACCGATGAAGAGGGAATCAAAGAGCACTTTATAAATAATTATCAAATTTCTAATTTAATTTAAAACCATCTGATAAACATTCGGAAAGGCCGAAAATACCGTTTGTATAAATACAAAATGTTTTAAGAGCATTATATTTATTTTACCGAAATTAATTTGAACGGAGAATTAACGTAATGTCGGGGCAACGGTTAGAGAGTTAAAACGGCGACTCATCACTGTAAGATAAAATAGAAATAGACTGTTATCCATTTTTTCGTTATAAAAATAAGGATTAAAATAAACGTTCACACTTCCCTCGGCACTCAGAGGTATTGTGCTCCGAGAGGAGAGGACAATCTGTAAATAAAATGCAAGACCAAGGCAAAATTAGGTCAATTATAGTTCGATGGTTGGTTTTGCCCAATAAAATTTTCACTGTAGAAAAAAGTCAGTTGAAATGTAACTGAAGATGAGATTGAGCGGACGAGGAATGCAGCGATAACAGAGCAACGACCGGAGACAACTCGTGTCCGGCAGATCCGAGGACTCACACAGAGAAAATGTTTCAGTGTTAGCCTGATTTCCTCCTCGTGAAGTGAGGAAACCCTCATGTTTCAAATCATCAGGTTAGATACCCGGAAAGGGTTTGTGGCTGCCACGAGAAAGACGAATTTACCACCGTCCGCGGAGAGGGAGGACAACTGTCGGGAAGGTGAAATCCCAGATATGTTTGGTATGTGGGTTTAGAGACTGAACATTAGATGAACATAATTTATTTTTGTTAGTACTTACAAACTAAGTGGGTCTACGGAACAGAATAATTAATGAGTTTATATATATATATATATATATATCTTATT
>CM077103.1:1261433-1271578 GCA_039619505.1 Cimex hemipterus
ATATATATATATATATATATATATATATATATATATATGATTTGATATTGTGAATATCAAATAATGAATAATGATTTAAAAATGAAGTACACTTCACTGGATCGAGGTCACGATAGCTCAGGCGGTAGAACAGCAGCGTATCTAGCCGAAGGTCGTGGGTTCGAGTCCCTCTCGTGACATTGACTTTTTTCATCTCAAATAAAAACCGTAATTAATTGGCCGAGCGTACCACGAAAATAGTGAATTATATGTATGTATGTATGTATATATATGTAGGAGAAAGTTCTCCGTCTTCCCGGGGAAAGAAACTCCATTTGTTTTGTTGTATCTCTCTTTATTTCCTTTATTGCAACGGTAACGATGCTCTCGCTCTGAAGATACCGGCACGACTACTTGACTGACCCAGTGACTTAGTCCTTTCTTCTTCTTCGTGTTCCACTCGTTGTCTCTACTAGTCACGACGTCACAGTTTGCCAGATACGTCACTGCATTCCTTTTCATCTCCGACATATACATATACATTACAATATATATATATATTGTGCAACCACGATCAGTAGCTTTTAGTTAGTTTTGTTAATTTTTAAGGAAATATTTAAAATATGTTAATTTGTTTAAATTTGATTTGAGCGTACTAAATTGGATTTATCTACCATAGGTTTAGGTCCATCTCTAAGTATTGGTTTCCCTCTATTCTCTTATGCTGATGAGTTTCAATTTTTAATTTGAAAATTTAATTTGAAAAAGAAACCTTACCAGCAAATCTTTCCTATTTTATTATTAATTCCTTTTTATTACCATCCTTTTTATCCTTTGATATATTGCTGTCTCCACTATGCGGATTAAGATAAAGATAAACTTAGAATATCAATTTTATAGAACTTCGATTCAATAAGGGATATGAAAAAAGGAGTGGTTGGACAGCCAAAGAAATAAAAAACCTGGAGGAATGGGATATATGTATAGTCAAATATAACCTGAGATAGCCATATTGTAGTATTTGAATTGAATCATGCAAAAATACTGTAGTAATTACATTTTAAAAAAATCCGTTAATTCTGTTTCACATTAGAACCTTTTTAATGTTCAAGAAATGAACGATCAACTTTAATTTAGATATTACGAAAAATAATTAACGTTTACTTGTCAGTCCTTGATTAATGATATATCATCGAGGAAGTTTACCTAGCCGTTGAATAAGCTTCTGCAAATTTTACAGTTTTTAAAGCGGTTATCTTGGTCCAATCTTTCAAGAAAATGGATAAAGCCGTGAAATCAGAATGTTTCTAATTATTACATAACATTTTTCTGACTTTACTACTTTAGGTCTCAGTTATATTCAACAAATCAAATAATAAATTGAAGTAGAATGGTTTAATAAACAAGCATTCGTTAAAATAATTGTTTCTATATAAAGAATAAATAAACAATTTTGTAAAACATAAAATATATTGAAATCCTCATTTCCGCCAGGCCTTTTGTTAAACATGTACTTGACAATATTTATGTTTGTTATGTTAGAATAAGCCGTAGCCAAACAAACGATATTGGAATCAACAGTTTCGTCTTGGAGGACGTTTTTCCTTGCGACCGCACCCTTCACAATATCCGGTTGACCTGGTTTATCCATCCGCGCAGCAAATAAGTTAGAAACGTTTATCAGTTTCCAAACATTTTACTTTCTATAAAATTATTTTATATCAAACTTTAAGTGAAATGCGACCGCTATAATGTATGGTTAACTTTTTGCGTACGAGCAAATCTAATGTTTATGACTAACTATTTTAACAACGATACAACATTTTTTAGTCAACGTCTCCTGAGTTCTCTGGCAACTTCAAAATTCAATTTTTCTCCAGAAAGAACTCATTCTGGTTATGAATCATTGTTAGGTGGTTGCTTTAATGAGAAAAGTCAATACCAATTCAAAAGGAAATTTTAAAATTATCCTAAGTGCATAATGTATTCTAACCATAACAATGTTCGAGAATAAAACATAGTTTCAAACTCTACTTTGCTGAGTTTAGATGGAAATTTGTTTCCCCGAGCGCGCCGTGATGGAAAGTATACGTACGAACTTCCCTAAAGAATATTTCATTTCTTACGTCAAAAGAGAGACGGAGGATGAAATGAAATGGAATTTTCAAAATGAGGAATGGCTCATTCCTTAAGGAAGGTTCTGTGATTAAGTGAATGATGGGAGGCGGGTAGGAAGTGACTTCCGTTCAATCACTCAACCGGGGCTCCTTTCAGCAGCATCTTCCAACATGATTTGTTCAAGGGAAAAGTATTTTGCAAAAGTAAAAAAGTGGTTGTAATTTATTTACGATTCCTGACTTTGGAGGGGCTGTCGGAAGAATGAAAACCGCGATTAGCTGCCAGATGACAGAAGAACCAGTACACGATTCGCATTACATTTCGCAAACAGTCCTGGCTGTCGTTTGCATAAGCGTATTCAAACAGAGTTTCCAGGTACGCATACTTGTCTAGGCGGCATTAAAAACAAAAAAACCGACTGGCAACAACAAAGAAAGCAGAACAGGCCCTTTTTCTGAGAGGTGGATGTTGGGCGTCCCAGAGAGAAAGCTCCTGAAAAGAAATGTCTCCGGATGTCGAAGGTAAATTGAGAGAGAAGAGAGAGAGAGAGAGAGAGAGAGAGAGAGAGAGAGAGAATGATATGACACAGAAGGACAGAACAGAATTCTTCAGAAAAATATATCATTTGTTCTTTAATTGTTTAAACTAACTAGTATTTATTTAAAAACTAAGTAAAAATTTCGACAATATCGCATCATCGATATTATTGTATGGTGAATTTTTTGATCCCACAACTTTCAGAAAGCGTATTGAAAAAAACAAGTGGGAAAGATGGACACACAAATCGCCAGTATTGATCGTGCTGCTGTCAAGACCTCATCTACTAGCCACCTACACAAACTTTATACGTTATCGCAAAAAGTCATAAAGTAGTCGGAGAGTTTATGAACAAACGGGGTAGAAAATCTCAAATTACGTTTTACCATTGGAGTAACGGGTAGCGGATTATTAAAAGTATTTTCTAACATTAATTGAAACGTAGCGAACATGGCGAACTTTTACCTCGAATTGAACAAGCAACGGTAGGGTAGTTTGTTGTTCCCTAATAATTCGATAATTAAACAGAAGTTTGAAGTGTTTAATGCCTTTTAGTTATATTTTTAAGTTGTTAATAGGCAGTTAATAGAATGCCTCACACATACCAGGATCGCAAAAGAATACTCGTGAAATTTAACTTTTTATTGCGCAATTGTATTTTTGAAATTTTTGTTTATTAATTTATTTCTCGCCCTCATTGAAGTCTTTACTTATACAAAACTCTTCATCAAAACAATGCTTAATATATTTTCTTTTAAAAGATGGGATCTTTTGATAGCAGTGGGGTTACTACTAATTATTATCTTTTCATTTATTATGAATGTTATAGGTTGAATAGGTTGCTCCGAACTTAAAAGCGAAGGAGCATGGCAATCTGGCCTCTTAACAGTGACACCGTTCGACAAACCAACTCATGAGGAAATTTAAAAAGAATAGTCCCAAATTAGAGTTCAAACGTACAAAGAATACTACTTACAATACCACTTTCCTCTTCAAAACAGACGTACATTTATGGTACTGAAACTGTAATATCTTTCCATAACAGGACCCCACTATCCCTTTGCAACTCTCTACACTTGCTAAAGCATTCATTCCATCAGACACACTACACACTATTAAACAACTACCTCCTTGAAAAACTCTATAAGTATGAACTAATTACAACACAAATATAACGTAACTTGCCTTACAGGGGGTTAATTTAATTAATATGCCTATAAACGCTGTACGCAAAAGTACATATTTTACGTTAAAATGGTTCATAATTCAAATAAACCTTCTGATCTTTCTAGCCCCTATCTAGCCATCAGTCTCCATTTATTAAAGAACGGTTCGGAACAGCAGAGGTCATACAAACCATGAGGGTGCCGGTGTGTTTTTTAAAGCCCATTTGTATGTCCAGCGGCCCTGTATTCGAACCCGGGATCTTTATCTTACAGTGATGAGCGAAGTGTCAACGCCTAAACTGTTGCGGCCACCGACGGCTCCCTCCCTCCATTATTTTCTTGAAAAAAAAAAAAAAAAAAAAAAAAACTAGAAAAAAGAACTAATCGTTCGATTATTGGCTATATTTAAAATTTCTAATATTATTCAAGATGATTAGTTTGGATTCCGCTCTGTTCACTCTGTAACTCAACAAGTTCTGCTGGTTGCTGATAATATGGACTTTTCTCTCGAACAAAAAACAAAATTGCTTGGGTGACTTTCTCGAATTAGAACAGGATTACCAGAAAATCCTCTAAGACGATTGAAGCGGAAGTGGCTCGGAGACTTATGACTAAATGAAGGTAGAGGTGGGTTAAGTGTGAAGGAGTTTTGCCACCGGACAACTTCCCCGATAAGAGAATCAAATGACAAATTGAGCAATTAAGAACATCTTTGCTTAACATAATAATTACTTAATACAACATAAAGGAAAAAAGTGAGTTGAGTGAGATTCAAGCTCAGTCGAGTGATCATAAATGAATATGAATAATTTATTATTCGCGCATACACCGATAATCCAAGAGTTAAGTTAAAATAGCATTATTATCTTTTATTTATTAAAAGCGTAACACTTAGTACATAAAAGGGTTTCAAAAGGGAAAGTAGAAGGAAAAAGCTTTGATGAAGTTTTTGTTAAGGAAAAGGCTGAACTCGTTTTGCTTCAATTACATAATTGGATTCCACCATCCTGCTTACTTTCCGGGAAATGTTCTTAAAGAAAGGAAAGTAAGCGGAATATTGATTTTTTTATCGTGCATGAATAAGAACGAATTCAATGGTATTGAATGTTAGCCGGAACGAAGACAAAAGTAAGTACAGTCGTCCATTTGGGCCCTTTTGCCCCTTGAAAAGTCGGCGGGCGAAAAATCGAGACTTGAGTGACTCTTCGTGCGGTGCCAAATTGCCTGTAGCGCGCCCCTAAAACCTGTTTATATTTGTCTTCTCCGACCACTTTGATTGCCAAAAAGCGAGTCAAAACGTGAGGAAATTTATTTACAACAGAAGAAACGCTTATGAAAAGCAAGCAGAAGTGTTCATCCACAATTGGTACACAAATAATTTAGGCTCGAGACTATTTTGCATAAGGTTCTTAAAAAAAATGTTTGCCCTTTACCAATTTTGAAATGATCAAAAAGCAAAATATACTCTACCATTGGCATTTTATACGGGAAATGTAATGCTTTAGGATTTCGACGGTCTTCGTTCTCTTTTTATTTCATGGTGCGTCGTTTGGCATACAACGGAAGGATATCATCATCCATCGCTCCCCGCATCTTGTGAGCAATTTGCATGGTCTTGTGGTTGGAATCATCAGTCAACATTCCTCGATTCTTGTTTACAGTACGCTTGGTGCGAAGACTGATCTGATTCATTTATCACCAGTCTAGTTTGAAATTGACATAGATAGTTCGTCGGCCACCATCAGCAATCTTAAACTGGTGCTAACAGGATTAAAAAATGACTTTAACTCGCAGTATTATAACCTTTGTCAGTAACAATCTGTTTGTCCTCATGTTACGTTGTTATATGAAGCGATCGTTTTAAAACTGTTTATCGTAACCCATTTCCTCAATTTCAGTAATGTTCTCAATTATCAACGTCCATCGATTCTGACTTTTGTAAAATTGACTTCCCTCTAATCTAAATCTATCATTTAACTCAGATGAGCTGTCTGGAATTGACACCGGCGAATCAAATTTTAGTACAGGTCAAACCAATAAAGATTTTCTTTGGGTGTGTAAGTGTTGTGTAATTTCTTAAATGCTATTATTACAAGAGAATATAATACTATAAATTTATAAACAGAGCGTATAAATTGTATACTTGCCCTATGTAATGTTTGCGGGGGGTTACCTTTAAGTTATTATTACAATATTACGCCCATATAGTAAATATTTATTGTTAAAGGGGATAATGTTGCGGCAAATATCAACATCCCATGGTAAGAGTAAACAGGTCAAAATCGCAAACAAGAAATGAAGTGCTGCAGGAAAGGCATATATTAATGTGTGCAACTTACAAATAGAAGAAGAATACGGTCTGTAGTTACCTGAAACAAAAAATAAAATTTCGTAAAAAATGATTTTTGTTTGAAGAAATTCTGATTTGTTGAGCAATTTTAATTGTTTACTAAAGAATAAAAAATTCAAAATACACGCAAAATGCAAACTGAGGTAATAGTCGTCACCATCCCTCCCCCCCCAAAAAAAAAAGATTCACTTCAAAAACGATTAATCTATTTCGTTGTAAAAATAAATTTTTATTGTCTTTTCTCTTTAATGAAATACAACGAAAACTTACAAAGAGGACGCTGACCGGTTTCACGTTCCGTTATTTAAATAATTACTTAAGGTGAACCTAATTCATAAATCTGGGAAACGTATGAACATTACACAAAGCGAAAAGGCGAGGACCAGAATCGTAGGAAGTATACATATTTGTATAAATAACCTGAACAAGGCAAAAGATAATCTAATTTGCTACGATCTAAATGTTTCTTTGTCTTCAAATATAAAAGAGATTACATAGAGAATATTTTCGTTTAAGAAAATTAAAGATAGATTTTTTCTGTATAAGTTTACTTAGTACCATCTATCAACCCAGGTAATAAATGGTGCTGAAAGGCCAGGAGCTGCCTGAATGAAAACATAAGCGTAGTAGGAATCATAACTTCGATTTTGACTAAGTTGAGATTATGCCTACCAAGCTTAACACATTGTGTAACCGTGTGAGGGAGAGAGAGAGAGAGAGAGAGAGAGAGAGAGAGAGTGAGGAAAAGAGGAAAAGAGTGCGAGAAAAATGGTAGAGACATAGAAACAAAGAAAAGAGGGGAGAGGGGAAAAAGTAAGAAAGAAAGAGAAAAACGAAGATTGTTAGAGTGGGAGAGGGAGAGAGTGCGAGAGATTTTAGATAACAAACTCCAAATACTTTCATTTATCATTTTAGTTTTAAATTAATGAATTAAATTAATCGTGAATAAAATTTTAATTCATCCAAATTTTAGCAATTTAGCCCACGTAAAAAAATGTACACCGGAGTTAACTGTAAAATCGGCTTTGTTCATAATAAATGCTTGTTTGACATGCTACGGTTTATTTACTAAAGATTATATCGAAACACCACAGCAGTTGAAGATATTAAAACAGTTTGAAACCTAAACATTTATCTACTGATTAAATGATTAAGATCAAAGAAAAAGAAAACGCTTCTTTTATTAAGAAGATAAATCCCTTTTGCCCACTTTTACAGGGAACATTTAGCATTTAGCCAATCGTGCGAATCTTAAAATTTTTTACTACAGAATACTCAACGACGACCATTTTCATTAAACTAATCACTAATTAATAAACTAATCAATATATATATATATATGCTATAGTATATGGCTAAAGCCGTGAAAAATTTACTCTTTTTATTACTAAGCCACCTTTTCCCAGAATAATTCCAATTCCGATAAATTCCAAAAATTGCTAACGGATTAGAATGTGTATTGGTAATGTCATTATTCACATTATTCATCTTCTATAGGTATACATCAGATAATACTTACCACTAAAACAACCATTTATTGTTGAAAAAATATCAACTAATTAAGCAGACGTTTCAATCAAGAATTAATAGCCAGATTTCCTAATTTTTCTACGATATTACACGCCTGTTCGTCGACATGGCATATAAATGTAGCATTCGCTCATTATATATGTAGGGAAAGTGGACAAGTTAGTGGCTATTGAAATTGTACTCGAAATGACTTATAAATTATACCTCAGGTTACCTCCAACATATATAGATTCACTAATTGGTAACGAATAAACTGTTCTAATGAAGTCAATCCTGACAATTTTTTTTTTTTTTTTTTTTTTTTTTTATATTACTATCTGTATATGTTTATACATTTTGTAATTTTGTGACTTATATACACAGCACAGTTCATTAAGAAAAAAAAAATTAAGTAAGAAATGTTAGTTTTATAAAAGTGTAAGTGTTTATAAAAGGGTAAAGATCGTAAAGTTAGTTAAATACTCATAATGTAAAGATCGTTATCCACACGCTTTTCCATTCTTCACGATAAATGGAATGGATCTTAATTTAGTCATAAAAGAACTCGAGGCGATGGGGTATCTGGTGTGATAATAAATGAGATTAACGTTTCATGGCATTCAGGAATTCATTGAGTTGGATATGAATTTATGAAGTCATTTCAGCAGAAACGTGAGAAATCGAGGGGGGCCTTTCCGAGTTTTCTCAAAAGGTAGGTAATACGTTACGTCTGACAGGTCAAAGCCATGAGATTACTATCCTCCACCGTCTGATACACTCTCTCGATTTGACGGGCGTCCTCCATTAAATTTGTTTCTAAATACAACCCTAAACATCAATTACAACTTAACGTCGGTGCACGCCTCGAAAAACCGTCATGCATAAAAGATAGCCAGCCTCGTACAAGGATAAAACAAAAAGGAAGTCAGTGGTTAAAAGTACTTTTAATTTGAATGGAGTTTACGCCGGGCCATTGTGCTTAAATGCTCAGGAACAAGAACTTTTTTATCTGTTAACTTGGTGAAGTTTAATAAAAAGAGAGAAAAATATACTTACAAATACAAGTTGGGATATAGGCTAGAACATTTTAGCTTATCTTAATGTTTATAGCCAGGTTTTTACTTTAACAAATAGTGAACACACAAAGACCAATATAAATACTACTCCAAACTATTCCAAACGCAAAAATATGAAAATCATAAAATAAAACCATAATAAAAGGCATGCAAAACACCGGGCTTGTTATTTATATGTTGTACAATCATTTATTAAAACCATTATGTCCCCCCCTCGTTTATTTAATGTCAATCTTTTAAGGAATTGCGCGAAAGACGGCCATGGTTGATAACGAACCCATATATTGGCAATTATTCCGTTATGTGTAAAACAAATATAAAACAAAGATGGTTTTGTATGATGTTAAAACAGTTAATATACAATAAAAGCATTTAGTGATTGAACCAATATAAAAAGTCATAAATCGTTTCAAACCGTTACTAACTTTTCTCATATATTTATCAATTTATGGGCAAAAGAACAAACGTCTGGGAATAAATTCTTTAGAGTACTTATAAAAAAAAACGCCGATAATATTTTAAAAGAGCCACTAAAGAACAACCGTTGAACAAATGTGGGGAAGCACAAACAACCATGATCGCTGACACACGACGATTTCGTTTTATTTTGTAATATTTTGCACCCAAAAATCCCTGCAAATCTCAAAGGTCATAGGATATTAGAAAGACATATTATTAAGCAATATCTTCTTCAATTTCATAAATTTCCTTTCAAGCCTTTATTACCATTTGAATTTGGTGCATATTTGTAAAAGACCGCAGATTGGATGTGATCCGATAGGTGCATTTTATCGTGTAATAAAAATTCTTTGAAACGGTACAAAGGCACAAATCATGAAGTGGTGCAATTGATTTGTTATAATGTTGATTAAATAGAACCATATACTGAAACAGGGTTGATCAATTTTCGAAATCCTAAATTAGCAGCAATTGAATAAAAGTTACAACGGAAAATTAGTAAAATAAAATTATTTGTTAGGACCATTTTTATTTAGAATACCGGTTTGCACTGTAAATTGTAAATCCTAATAACTGATATATACCTATATGATTTACTCTTTCTCGTCGGAAAATTAAGCAAACGAACATAAAACTATCCAGCTATTTTCCAAAACGAAGTCTAAACTTGTATTTTTAACATTTATTAAACGCAATTATCACAAACTGAATTAGAATTGAAGGAAATGGAGATGAACTGACCACAACGCACAAAGGACTATCTATTAAGCTATTCTGTTATGAACTTAAACTATTTGTTAATGTGTTATTTGCAGTTCTTTTCTTGTTTAATGTTTCCTATTCAGCAATGATTACAAATATTCTTAATGACTATTATAATACGTTTTTCATTTTAGCAATATAATTGTCAAAAATGGTAATTTACATAGATGAAGATTAATCTATATAACT
>CM077103.1:1271978-1291875 GCA_039619505.1 Cimex hemipterus
CCACATGTGTCACGTGTAACGTCACAAAAATTATTGGAGCTTGGCTATGAAACTTTGCCTCACCCACCCTACTCTCCGGACCTCTCGCCTACTGACTACCATTTTTTTAGACACCTGGACCACTATTTACAACACATAATATTCAAAAATCAAACGGAACTGGAAAATGCATTTATTGACTTTATCAATTCTAAAAATTCTGAATTCTACTCAGACGGAATTAATAAGTTACCAACACGTTGGGAGAAATGTATTGAGAGTATGGGAAATTATTTTGATTAAAGAACATTGCTTTAAAGTAACTAGTTTCTTTTTTTTTTGTTTAATACCAAAATCCTGCATTATTTTCCGGACAACCCAATACCTTCCTAATTGCCTAGTTCAATGCAATCGACATCATCGTTTTTCTGAAGAAAAATGTTTCCGGGATCAAATTCAGTCCCCATTTCTAAGAACGCGTGTCTGATTTTATTAATTATAGTTACGTGCTTGAATTGTTTTGTTCTTGTTCAATTTGGCTGTTTTTGAAGCTAAATAAGCTTTTTCTAGCCTCTCCTTGTATCAATGTTTCCAGTGGAGGTAGGTTTATCAGCAATAAAATAAGCACTCCTATATATGCTGACGGTTGGTTGAATATGAATAGAGACATGAATATTGGTAAAATGAAAAATTAAATTTTTCTGTACACTTTTTCTTCTGTCAAATCGAATTTTATCAGGAAAACGAGGTTTAAAATAGCTAGAACATCCGAAAGCGGTGGTAAATTGCTAGGAGAAAGAACACAACAACAACAAGAAAATATAAAATGTTTGGATAAAATAACTGCAAAGCGATATATGTGTTACGTTCCAGAAAACTATCACGAATGACGTGAGAAAATTATGAAATAAAAACATACTAAAAGCTTAGAAATTAATAGGATGTTAAATCACATAAAAATTGTCAAATATGATGAATTGTTTACACCTTTCAAAAGAAAAAGGAACAAAGAAACAGAATTCCTCCATGAAAGGCACCTACAAACAGAACAAACGCATCCCACTTCACATAATGACGACTATAAAGAAATCACGCAGGCCCCACGCTCAAAATGGCGAAATACTGCAAAGTATCTGCTAGACCTTCATAGCGAGAATAGGGAGACCATGATGAATAATTAAACAATAACATTTACATCACAACAAAAATTAAATGCGGACTGCATTTTTAGTTTGACTTTCTTAGGCCGACCGATTGGCCATAACTCAAGAGGGGGATTAGCAGGGGCTCCCTATCTTTTCTTCTTTCTTTTATTTCTCTCTTCTTTCTTTCTTTTCCTCTTTTTTCTTTTTTTCTTAATTCCTTCTTCATTTGTTTCTTCCTTATTTATTTTTTTAACAATTACGCTTCTCCATTTAAATTGACATGTCCACGTCGGGCATACATTTCAGGAGGGCCTTATAAATGTTATTGTTGTCCACAGTCAACAGAGGTTTGTAACTGAATGGCTTCGCTACGTCTGTATTCTGTACATGACATTTAGTATAGCTTTGTTTTCATTTATAGTAGGGGAATTTGTATTTTATTATTTTAAACTACTCAAAGCTGTTTAAGTTTTTATTTGCACATTTCGACTCCTTGCTCAAAAATATTATATAATAAACGTAACATAGTTATATGTTATAAAATACATTGGTAATGACTAACGCATAACAAAGGAAAAAAGGAAAAGAAAGGAAAGAAAGAATATAAGTTTTATTTGAAACCGTATTATAAATTATTCAGATATCGTGATATGCGGTCTGGTGTGATGTAGGTATCAGAAAAACATTTTCTTTATATTGCCAACGTTTCGATATTTTATTGAGATCTTCTTCAGGGCTCAAAGTGTTTGTCTTCCGTGTACTTGCCCCATTCTTGCGTGCCGTGTTGAGAGTAAAGTATTTATCAGGGTGCCGGGCACACAGAGGGCATCTCACGAAATCTAAATAATTATTTATTAACGGTCACTAACCTCTACACATGTATTATAAAAGTACCCGTAAATACTAACATTTAGGATTGTGTAAAATTAAAACTCAAGATGAATATGCACTCTCCGGATAAAACTGGATAAATCTAATTTCGGCAAAACAAGACGTCATTATTCCAGGCCGTCTTTACGCCTGACAAACTGTGTAGAATTAATTAAATCAATTTCAAATTAATTTAGTTTTAAACCGATGTGAATTTATAAGCAGCTTGAAGGAAATACACCAACCTTTCAATAATTCTATTCGTTAAAGTAGTATTGTTAACTCGAATAACGCATATACTTAAATCAAATACAAACGTGCATTTATCTGCGTACGTCTCTCGGTAATACAAGGCGTGGTGATTAGTTGACGGTTTTTAGCATTTGGTTCGTTGGTAGGTGAATTACGATAATTTTCACTCTGTAAAATATAGCAGTTTTTAATCAAATCTATCTCATTTTACTGCCTGGTAAATCGGATCAACGTGAATAAGTATACAAAAAAGGTGGTAGGATAATCATTAAGTGCATTATATTTAAATGAAAAACTAACTAATTGTCAGTGCATAATGGGAGAAATATGACAAAGTGAAGATATAATCAAATAAATTAGTAGCCTACTTACTAACAGATAGATAGTGGTTATTTATGGGAAATATAATTAAAACTGAAGCAAATTGCAGAAGTGCAAGCGATAAACTTCGCGGAATATTGAAAAAAAAGAAAAGAAAATTATGCAAAATTTAAAATGTTATTACTTATATAAAGGTTGATACCACAGCACTATAGAACAGCTAAAGATGGACGTTGCATGGAAAAACAATACAGAAACTCAATGTTAAATGTACGGAATGGAACGGCTAGGCATATCGAGGAAAAGCTGCAGAAAAACGAAGAACAAACGGTAAAGAAACAAGACTCGATTCAGGAAAATAACCGACACACTAGCCCAAAGAATGTAGAATTGAATAGACCATATTATGAGATGTACCTAGCGTTGATGTAAATGAATATTTAAATTAAGATCAAGAGACTGCAAGAGAAGCTACCAAGGGAACAAATGCGACGAGGAAATAAATATGCTGTTTAAGAGCAACTTGGCTAGCAAGAGACAGGACAGGGTAGAGCAGACGTCCACAGTGCTAATTGGTGGAAAGAATAAGTCAATAAGCCAGTTTTGTTGTTATTAAATTTTAATAGTAAAAACTCCGGAAAAAAGTTGTTCAGTTTAAGAATATTAACCCAAATGAATGTGTAACAGCAGTCTCGGCATTAGCTGATTGTGTATAGTACATTCACCCAAATAAAGATTGTTATTAATATTATTAAACCTTACAAATACCGAATCTCAGACCCACTGAAGATGACAAAATGCTGAGGCAGGTAAGTCGGACTAACCTATTTCTATTGTGTAAACCATCCATTTTTTTTTCGTCTTCTGTAAAATTCCGTTCAATTTGCATCAATATGACTTACTTAGAAAAGATAACTGTTTAATAATCCATGTCCGTTGTTATTTTATTTACTTCAAATGGATTCCTGTTGATTCATGAACAGCACTGTGTTAAAAACTCAACAGCACACTCTTATAAAACGTTGAAATATAAATAAATATTAGAACAACATTCAAGAATACACTTAAAGCCAGATGAAAGAGAAATTTATGTCGGCCTTATATGTGAAGGCATGATGCCCTATTTCATGCTGCTCGATTTTGACAATTTCTATTATGGGAACAACCGATCCCACAACCGATAAATCTAAATGTAAATCCGGTGAAAAAATATTACATACCCGAAATCCATCAAAGTCCGCCCCCTTAACCCTTTTGGAATATATTTTGAATAAATGTGTGTAAATTAGATTTCATCCTATTCTACGATGGAAATTTGGGAAACGTGTTTAATTGAAACATGCATAATAACAAATAAAATACAATACGAGAGGGCAACGTGTTCCTTTCAAAATGGTTAAGTGTCGTATTTTCTCTGATAAATCATTCATAATTGGGGAGGGTGGGTTCTACTAGTCTTACCTGATGAGTTTGAGGGATATAGCTGAGCGACTGATGATGATGCGGCCGAGGGTGGGGTCCGTTCGGTACCGACCCGGAGAAACTAAGATCGTGAAGGGACGTCGAGGATACGTTCGACTTAATTAAAATTGATACAATTAAAATAACCCGCCAAAACCCGGAAAGCGAAAGGGTGAACAATAGGATTGGAACAGGCGAGGGATATTAATTAATGCTAAGAACATCAAATAGTACTTTCGTACTATATTTTAGAAGTCTTTGCTCTTACCTGATTTTGCGGTATGTAGCTGAGAGACTGATGATGATGGGGATGTACCGAGGGTGGAGTTGTCGGGTAATAAGGCCCATTTGGAACGGTACCTCGGCATAATTCGTGGAGTGATGTCGACGATTTGTTATACTGCTGATTAATGAAAATTACATTAATAAAATCGCGGATTTAAAAAGGGTTAATATATTTTATGAGGCGCGATCAGCAGTAAGTAAACAATAAATTTATGAAACGTGGCTATGATAATTGAAAGGTTTGAATGATATTTTTTTAAATTAAAACAGACAATTCAATTAATTAAATTGTAGGCTAAATTGATGCTGCTGAAGAATATAGATTATCTATACACTTGAAAACTTCGTGAGAAAGATTGAACTTAAACAACACATAAAATTGCAATTTTCCGAAATACCTACACCTTCTGTATAAATACCTACAACTTCTCCAAACTATTCAATATTACTACGCTTAACATACAGTTCGCAAATCCAAATTAATTAAAGGAAATTGTAAAATATAATTTAGGGTATAAATATATTCCAAATTTGTTCTGTTATTTCAAAACCAATTTTTTATCTTATGAGAAGCGTTTAGAAATATTGAATGATTTATTTAATGAAGTGACCCGAATATATTTTTAACAATGAAAAGACTACGGTTAATTTATGTCATTTCACGTTACAAATTCAGAATTAATTTACATATGACAAATATACAAGATAATAGAGAGCAAGAATAATACAATAGAAACAAATTGAAAGAAAACAAAAATAAGAATATTATTTATGTCTACTTTTTGTAAATAGGTATCTTATATGTGCAACGGAACCAAGTCTTGGAACTGCATAAACGTGAAAACAACATTCTTTGTTACACTTTTTTGTTTGCTACAAACTTATCACAATATGTTGTCTACATATCTTCAAAATGCGAATAAAATGTGATACAAAATAAAATAAATTTGAATAAAACTACAGATTCAGGTCAAAAACTTAAACCAAAGTATTATAAATGCGGTGACGCACTTAATAAAAAGATACCCATCAATTTATGATACAGTGTAGGATAAAACCAGTATACCAAACGTTTGGCCAATGAAAATGGAAAGTTCAAAAAATAAATAAACCTATCAAACTTTTACTTAATATAATATCAAAAAGTGGATAAAAAGTACAGTAGCGTCGAGGACTTACTGTTTAAAAATCATTATCATCAACAGCTATCCAGGTCCATTCAAGTAATAATTTTTGCCTACTTTCGAAATTAAGTTAATTAAACAAGTTAGAACATAATACATAATACATAACTAAGTCCACTTACTTTGAAAACATTTTAGGGAGATAAAACATTAAAAAGGACTAGAGACTATTTCCATTTATAAGATAAAGAATGTTCAGGAAAAAATTGAAATTTATGTGCTGTGCTACATGTTCGTCAAATATTGAAATGTTCAATTTTAATTTAATTAAATTTAGTAAAATTTTATGCTAAGCAATCAGGTTTTCAAAAGATCAATGGTACAAAAAGGAATATAATTTTAAGATACGAGAAAAAGTAAGCACTTTTATTATGTATGGACATGTTTTTCTTTATATATTTCAGATATATATTTACTAAGTGAGGACTAGTTTTTCTATTTTCATTATTATTTTTATTCCATTTGAAAAATACGATTAAACGATTAAATAATTGCTATTTATTCAAATTATTATTACATATAAGTGATATTGATAATTATTTTAAGTGAATTTTATAATATTTTTGTAATGTTTTCGGGTAAAGTGTCAGGTTCGATGCATTAATTACAGATAATTAACCAATATTCTCTCAGCAGCATGAATTATAATGAAGTGGCCTACTACAAAGCGTGTGATTTCCCAACCAAAGCTGTTATTAAACATGTAAAAGAGAAATATAATGGGGGAATTAAGGTTAGCCTTTGAGAAAATGACTGACGTGGTTAGTACTCGCCGTGGTGAACGTAAACTATAATCTGTCAAATATTTTGATTTTTTTCTAAAAATTTCGTTAAATTACAACGTATATTTGTGTTACACGGAACGAACTATTATTTTTTCAATTTATTTTAAATCTAACCAAGGTTACGTGCATTCTGAGCTTGCAAAGCTGGCATCTCAAAAGCATTGCGCAACTGATATATATGAAATCTTACAACGTAGAACCCCGTCAGAAATCCATTAAACTATCAATATATAATTTATCAAATGGTTTTCGTTTCTTTCTTGAAAAGGGTTGTGATTGATAAATTTATGTTCATCAAACGGATGATACCTGATGATGAGGTAAGTAGTGGGCAGGGTGGAAAGGGGGCGGTGTCGTCGGGTAGTAGGGTCCGTTTGGTATGAGGCCGAGCCTGTATGGGCTGTGAACAGGGCAGCTCGGTCTCACCCATCTCGGGGTTGTCGTCCAAGGTGGGGGCTCCAGGGCGCGGTGTCCACTTTGAGAGATACGTGAGATCCAACCACACCCGACACCAAGCACCAACTGCCGTAGAGCCCTCCCGCCCCTCGCCGCCTCCAATCATCCCTTCCACCGGCAGCCCGCCCCCGCCACAGCTAAAACCGAATTCTCTCTAAACGCTTGCCGCCCCTCATATCAATCTGCAGAAGTCACTGGTAATGAAGAGAAAAAATTACCCTCCTTTGAGTTTCCACCATGGTTGGAAATGAAAAAAATTAAGTCAATACGAAATTTCATAAATAACATAAACAACATTTAAAGCTCACTCTCTTTTCTGCTAATTAATCATTTTAAACTATACGTTTACTGTACGTACAGCTTAAAAAAAGTTAAGCAAAAATAATTATGCATTAAGCTTAACCTGCGAGTATACACCGAAAATATGCATGTATGAATGATTAAAACTATGTAAGGAATGGACAGTGTACATTACACCTGTTTCAGATTGCATGGCAAAATAAAAAATTAGAAATGAATTACGAAAATGGTTTCTAATAAAAAGATTAGACCTATTGTCACATAGGAAGGTGTATGATGGCCAAAATCTTTTACAACAGTCTTTTAAATACTAAGATTGCTATTACTTAACATTAACATTACATGCCCAATTCATCAAAGGAAACGAAAATGTTATTGCCACCATTATGTACTTACATCCAAAGAACGATATAAAATGCGCAAACAGACTTAGAATAAAACCAAATAAAGCGTGACCTTATCCATCATGGATTCCTAAAAAAAAAAAATAAAAATAAATGGCATGGCTTCCTAAATGTTCTTAAAAATGTTCAAATCCTTCAAATAAAAATTGCAACACAAGCGGTTTCGAAAAAATACTAATAGACGGGGCTTATCATGACAAATGTGTATGAAATAGAATGGAGTGAATGGCACAAATTTTGACCTTTAGCGACGTTTATACCCCAGACAATCAATTTTCCATGCTTGGTTCCACGAAATTGAACTCTGTGTACAAGAAATACTTAAAAAGATTAAAAGGTGCACATATACATATGTGAGACAACTAAGCAGGCTGTAGACTCCTCAATCTTCTGGGAATAATATATCTTCACCTCTTGGAAAAGGCAATCGGATAGCTATATAATTTGGATTCCAGGAGGCAAGGGAATTGAATGCAATGTAAGGCAGACAACTATTAGCAAAAACAAGAGCAGTCCTCACACCTTTTGAAAGAGGATGGGAATTTGGCACGCCCGAAAGCGTGCTGAGACGTAACTGATGGATAAAGATATGACACAACGGAAGAAGTCATCAGGAAAATAACCAAAGAAGCACCTCATAATATCAACCAGGAAAACAAAAATCTAGACCTCTCAGCAGACAACAATTAAGGAAAATAATAGGCCGTCATATTGGCAGATCAATTTAGAATAGTTGTTATTTCATTTTAATCAATTTAGATAAGTTATTAATTATCACTGATCGATCAATATGGTCATGATGTCAATGTCTTGAGAAAGTCCAAGTTGTTATAATTCAATGGATGTATACGGAAATTGTAAATAATTTGTTTAATATGGATTCTAGTGTTACTAATTATTGACAACTGAAGAAGTGAATGAAGAATGAAATGACCACACATCCACCAGGCGCTAAGCAATCATATACGTTAGTCAAAGCCACAAGCAGAAAAACAAAAATGCATCTTTCAGCAGGTAAGAAGGAAGGAAAACAATAAGCTTTCATACTTATTGGTCACTGATCATTCAATTAACACCTCATACAAATGTGACAAACTGAATCAGAATCCTGCATTTTGTCTCGAAACAGCAGGATATGTTGTGATCAAACAACATTCCATAAAAAAATGAGAAACCCAAGAAAAGAGTACATTTCAATGTTATGGAAATCAAGAAAGGTCAAGCTCGCAATTGAAGTAAGGAAGAATGTCACCAGTGACCTCTGAAATAAGAGAAAAATAATAATTGGACTCGTGGTAGACATCGTTTTTTCAGAGAATGTGGGTATTCTTATAGATGTAGGTATAGATTCAAAGATTTTGGTCAATTTGGAAAGGACGTTTTATAATACAAATTGGCTGGTTCAAGATTTTGGAATTTGGAAATGAAGTGTACGATTGGAGACAAATAAGTAAGTATAGACAATTTCCGAGAGTACCGTCTGGAATCTTTAGTGTGAGAAGACTGGCGAATCGGTCAAACTAAAATTTCGTATACGGAGATCATAGTAGAATAATGTACCTTCATAAAATACCATAAAAATGAATGTGTAAAAATATGAACGGAAAATGTAAAAGTTAGGAACTTCTACTAGAAACTGAAAGCAATAGAGAACATGAGAGAAAAATATGAGTTTTTTTGCGGCCGCCTGTATGTGCATGACGAGGTAATATAATGAACTTATTCCCAACATGTATAAAAAAAAAATAAATGAATAAAATAAAATTAAAATTAAAAACCCTATTTTTATACCATCATCTAAAAGGATCAACATTAGATAACAATAAATATCGACCTATTTCTTTATTCATGTGCGTAACAAAGATCAATGCAAAAGGTATGAAAAATTGAGTAATTAAATTCCTTGCAGAAATTTCTGATAATCAGTTTAGTTTTCTTGCTAGTAAGTCAACAGAACGAGCTCTATTTGAAGTTTAAGATTGGTGAAGAATTGGATGCGAAAACAAGGTTATAGGCCTTTTTTGGACGTACGAAACATTTGACTCAGTTGTCCATACAAAATTAACAGAAAAGTTATCTACAGTTGGCATCAATAGATCTACCATTAATTTTTTAAAGCCATACCTTCTAGAGCTCACAAAACTAGAAATAGATCTTGCTGTTGTGAACTATTATCAATTAAATGTAGGATACCATAGAGTATAGTTTTGGGGTAGATTTTTTCTTATTAACATTAATAATTGATGGCTACAAAATCGTCACAGTAAAAAAAGAAAATTCAGCAAGTACCTACTTTCCGAAATTGAAAAGAAACAAAAACTTCGGCAAGTTCAGAAAAGCAAAACAAAACAAAAAAATCATCATGCTATTAATGCGCTCGAGAAGAAACTCTGGAATAATCCATTTGACTTCTGGACTTCATAATTTTCATTATTATTCTACATTGCAAAATTGGAAATATTTCTATGTTTACGAAAAAAATTGTTTTTAATTAATAAAATAAACCACAGGAATTGTTTATCCGTATTCTTGACTAACTTTATAGTGGGCGGATCTAAGCATAATTCGTTGTAAAATCAGAATTAACTGATTAAACGTTGACACGACCCTCTTGTTTTCAAGGTTTACGTTTCAATTATTGACAGAGGAACGTCAGAATATGATTTCCAAACAAAGTTCTGGATGGGTTAAGTGAGATTACATGGGAATATATGAACGTTACATAGGAAGTCAGTGAGCATGTGGTTTCGGGAGGTCGGGCGAGTTTGTTACTAACGACGGCCCTACGAACAGAATGTAGTACGCTTTCTGAAATTAACATTATGGTAAAAGGATGATTAACATTTGCGTAGCAATTGTAAAAACTCTTACCATGCTCTCAAAATTATAACCATTTTTTATTTTTTTCTCAATTAACTGAAATACTGAAAATTTGTGAAAATTGATAAGATGGACGATGATTATAAACAACGGTACCAAAAAAGCGCTTAAAAATTTCAAAATAATACTTAATATTGATATTTTATTGTTATATTAATTATTTTTTAAGTTAAAACTGGTTTAAGGTAAAACTGGTGTAAAGAGCTGGATAAAAGATATTACACCAATTACACCATCTCACCCCTAGCAGTTACGACTCTTTCAAAACTTGTTATCAGCAAATAAAGGGGCCGACCGAGAAATTATCGATAATTGGGAAAGTGCGAGCAAGCATAAAAACAAAAATCCAGCGAATAAGAACTTTCATTGTTTTTTAATGTTCTCCAGGGCATGTATTTATTACGAGATGCGCAGAACTTTAGAAGTCCGTACGCTTTATTTAAAAGGCATGCTTAGGGAGAGTTCGTACGACCCGCATTATCAGAATAATGATAAAATCCTTCCTAGAATATTTAATGATCCTAGTATATTTTATCATTGTAATTAAAAATAGAATGAAATGAATTACAACTGATAACTTGGACATATGACAAGTAAAGCAACTCGAAAATGTGAACGTTGGAGCGTGTGCTTCTTTTCTATTTGTCTTCTCCTCTGTGCCAGACACGTCAATTATTGCCACGTGGATGCTGATGCTGACTGTCGCAATACGAAAGTCCTTCCTACTTATAAAGTGACATTATTCGGCAAAAAAATACCAACGGCGCCTTTTGGAAACGACAAAATTGGGCTGCATTTATTCCACAGGTGACGAGAAATATTTATGAACAATTTAAAAAGTAATAATTCAGCCCAAAATGTTGAATAAGAAATCCTATCGACAAACAAATCAATCATTCTCGTAACAAGTATGAGATAATAATTAATTTTATCCAATAGATAGGTGTACAAACAAAAATGGCTTTTAAAAATACTGAACGATGAGGTGAACCCAGAGCTTTTGGGACCCAAGACATTTTGTCAAAATTAGCTATTAGCCACCACAATCTTTTTTTCTGTCTGTAACCTTTACATAACGGATATCTAATATTTCTATCAAATGTCGAAGAGGAGACAAAATAAATTTCCATCCAAAATCCTCTCATTCTGAATACGACAAAAAGTAATGTCAACCGACAAGTATGCAAAAGATTGAGTGATGTTATTTATCTACATTACTATAAACTTCAAAACTTTTGCCATAAAAAGTTACATTTAGTTTGAAAAGGTGACAAGTGGGAAGAGAAGGTGGGTGTTACATATAATCGGCTCATGAGGGAGTCTGTTGCTTCATTGTCAAACAGCCAGTCGGGAGACTGTTATCTCCGTTTTGGTTACTGTACACCATGAGCATTGTTCTACCAAACGAAACCTAGGTCGACGACCCTTAAAGTCTGAAAAGTGTTACATAATAAAAGATTCGTCGGCAAAAAGTTAGTTAAGTGAATTAATGGAAAAGGGATTAATTAGATCCGGTTGTGTGGTGTACTATTTTCCTAGGAAACAATTCTTTCACGGGGAAATTGATACTACTATTTCACGTTAGTTGTTTTTAACACATAGTTTAACCTTCCGTGCTAGATATTTTACAATCGAACACAAGTCGGAGGAGTTCAGTACGGGCTTTCATAGACAACCGACATATCTTGTTTTTCCAAGTTTTGCTTAAAAGAGAATGCTGCTCATTAACAGAAATTTACAAGGTTAAAATTTTTTATATAAATTATACATTATGGAAAAGATTTGTAGATTAAAAAACAACTGTCGATGGGACGAAATGAAAACAAGTCCCTAAAATGCCCGTCACCAAAAAAATACTTCTCGTCACAGATTGGTCGCAAAAGATTGCCGTCTTAAGCAATTTTCACGCCCGTTATACTTTCAATGTTTGCTCATTCATAACATTTGCAACGCTTTTTCCTCTTAGAAATACACATTATGAAAACCCGATTAAACGCAGCTCGAGGCTAAGCGAGAGTTTCGTGAAACATTGAATTAAAACAACCACTTACTTGAATGAAACAGCCTTTGTGGGATTGTAATTGTAAGCTTACCTGAAAAGAAGTAAAAAGCTTCATTAATAAATCTATTTTGTTAGGTATGAAATGGCAATTATGTTTTAACAAAGTGTTTTTGTAAGTTCATTATAACAGCCCTATTTGCCTTTAATTTTTAAAATTGGCAACACATACTTATTTAATACTGAGGTAAATATTGAAAGACTTAGTTAAGTAACCAAGGCTTTTATCTAAAATGAGGAGATGCATAATAGAAAATCTATGAGTTTTCTATAATTTGACTAAACTACCGGAAAGAAAGAGTGAGTAGGTTACTGAAGATGTACCGAATGGTAATTACAAACCATTCGAACGGCGTTGAGCTTAGCATTTCGGGGGTATAAAGCTCATCTTTTAGAATATATTGTAAATCCGACATAAATAACGTTAAGAAAGGCAGATACATAAAAAGAAAAATAGGTACATGTTTATATAACGAAAACAGGGGAAACATGTCCCAGCTCCTGCTCCCTTCAGTGCAGTTTGGACGAGGTTGGGATTTACACTGAGGACGAACTGTACTTCGTACTGTTGAAGGCAACCCCACCGCAGTCCATTGCGGCCAAGAAATTATCGAGCAATACATCCTTCAAACCGGTGATCTCATTGTTTTCTATTGCTGGATGACAGTATCAAACCTCAATGAGGCAGAGTTTTTCAGCAATGTTTAGAAAATCACCTGCGCCTCCACCCATTGTGTACATGAGGGATGCGTTCGGTCAGCATCCGCCAGATGACCTGCATCAACTGATTGCAGCGTTCCAACATCTATGAAGTGAAATTCTTAATGAAATTAGTGACAGTAGTCTACCTAACAAGGATTAGCAAACATAGGACATTATACACGGTATTATTTGTTTAAAATAAATGTTTTGTCCAATAACCAAAATTATGGAATTAAAACCTTCTATTTTGTTTTCTTTCAAAATTCCTTAATATAATATTCCTTTTGGAAAGAACAATTTCATATCAATATGCAATTTATAATAAAAATAAAACAAAAATTCTACGCAAAGTAAATACTACAACATTAGCAATATCTTTCTTTAGTTTTGAGCAGTTTGTAATGTTTGAACTTGCCAACATTGGTTCGTGGATTAAATATATCAACATATTACTCATTCTCTATAGTAGAAAAGTTGCGCCGAAAGGCCAAAAACTAAAAAAATGTCTGCAGTTAGGTGACGAATATTTTCTAAAACCACTTGGATGATTGAATGTTAAAGAAGAAAGAATCGGTGGGAAGGCTGAAGTTTAATTGCTTTGGGAAACGGCCCGCCAGCAGTTTCCAACTTTCTAGGGAGTAGTTTATCAGGCTGGCCCAACTACGAATTGGGCACCACAGACCCCCTAATCACAGATTATTTTGTTACTTTGCCAACACCCAGGTGCCACTTTCAAGTTGTCGAATGGCGACCGCGACAGGCATTAACTATTTGTTCATTAGTGCCATAAAGCAAAACGTTCAAAGTTAAATTAGAGAATAAACTTTAAGAACCTATTTAACCTAATTTAACACAAGTATGTTGACAGAAATGGGGAATGTTGGAGTGAGTGCGGTGTTCAATACTTTTTAAAAAAGGTAGTTCCTACTCACAATAAGTTGCCTTTCAACGATTCGGATTTCGAGCCCCTTATGTCATCATCAGATTGAAGGATTTCTAAAACTACGTCTCTCGACATGAGTTGCAAAAGTGAACCCGCCGAAACCCCCCAACGCGACCAATTCAAAAAAGGGGCTTTTTTAATGGCGCTCAATTTGAAAGTGCGAAAAACGGGAATTACAACACAAGTAAATATTATAATGGTAAATACTGTAAGAAATTACTGATTAAACAGAAAAGATAAAAAAATAAATAATAACTTAATATTAAATTATTATAATAATGTATTATCATCATTAAATAATTAAATTAATTATTTTAAGTGTTATTATTATTATTATTGATGAAACGTCCATCAGCAGTAGGTGCCACACCTCACGCAATATCCTCAGCATTAAGTGGCATTTTTAATTTTAAAAATTCAAATTAATATAACATGATAACAACTTAACTTCTGAATTGATTCGAAATTCAAATGATACTGAATAAGCATTTTAAATTCCGCAAAAATTAAATATTGAAAAATCTTTTACTATTGTTTTGGATTAAGGATAAGTGTGTTTAAGTCTAATTGATATTTTCAATTTAAAACATAGCATAAACAAATATTTGATGATAAAAACAATGAGAGAAATTAAGTACAGAATATTTTGCATGTCAGTATATTGCATAACAATAAATTGGTATGTATAGTTAAAAAGAAAATTCCAGATTTTAATTTTTAGGTTTTGTCATGTAAAAGAAGTCACATTAGATTCGACAGAACCGGGAAATTATTTCTGTATTATTTTTGCCAAGATAGAGAGAAGAGACTTCCTCCTCCCAGATAATAGACCAGATAATCTTCACTATTGTCCGCTGCTCGACAGTCCCAGATAAGCCGGGTTTACCAATTCTCGCTGTACGGATTGGGTATATTTCATTTCTGTCATGTACGATGCCAAATCTTCATATCACATAAGTTTTAGAAGAATGTAGGCCAAGGATGGAATGAATAATACAAAAAGAGATTTGGCTAAAATCCAAAAATATTTTCTGGAAACAAAATTGTCCTGAAAGGTGTGAAAAACAGTTTAATCAGGACGGACTGTGTCCTGAAAGAAGTAAAACTTAAAGAACTGACATGGCAGTTTTATTTATATTCCCTTTAAAGATTCAATGAATATGTATAAAGACATATTTTTACTGATAACTGTGTCCGACGTAACTAACGAACAAATAATTGACAAATGCCGTACAAGCAAGGATAGAAAATCCGTCTACCGGAGGTTGTGTTGCCGAAGTAAAGAGCTGATCATTACAAACGTTTTGGCTGATGTGTATGTGTGTGAGTGAGTGAGAGAGAGAGAGAGAGAGAGAGATGGAGGGAGGGAGGGTGAGAGAGAGAGATCGAATTTTATTTTTTTGTAAATCAGTGGAGCAATGTCAGGGTTAGTTTTATAGTTTCTGTAAGACAAAAAGTTGTTGAGTCGTGACTATGCCTTTTGTAAACTATTTTTCAATGTGGAATTTTTTGTTAAAATAACTTTCCTCCACAATCTCTAACATTTTTGGTTTTACAAATCACGCAGTCAAATCAAATCTATTGCCCGGCCGAAGAACACCGCAGCGCTTTCCCTGTTAAAATAATTATGTTTTTCTCAATTGCCAAGTGTAACTTTTTTGGAAAATGAATTTATTACTCAATAAGGGGGCTATTTTCTAAACAATTCTCCCGACGGTGGGCTTTGATTTTATTTCTTAAAGTTCAGCAAGAAATATGTTTCCTAACTGTAGGGATACGTCAAGATCGTGTTCCCGAAAAAGCGCTCCCCAATGAGAAAGCCACAGTTTTTTACTATTAACTGATAAAATATAGATATGCGAACGCCTTCCAAATAAAAGAGCGACGCCCTCCGTGGGATTTACACGATTGTGAAGTTTCTTATTAATTAGGAGTCAAGTAGGAAATGGATGTGACAATTTAATGGAAAAGAATCCGAAAACGGGGTCAGTGTCGAAACTTACACAATAATAAGCCTCGCGGGGACGTAGGGGCGTGGTAAAACTTGCGCCCGGACATCCTTTTAAAAGTTTCCATTCAATAGTGGTGGGGCCTAGGATGCTCAGGAAGAAAAAGCGAGGTCGCCAGCCCCAACGGATTTCTCACTCCCGTGAACGGCTCAACTTTATTAACGAGATTATCCAAGGGTAAGTTGTGCACGGTCCCTTCTACGTAACGAGTTTCTAACCCCCGGGGATTCTAATTTCGGCAAGTTGTAATTCGGGCTACATCGGTGGAAAAATGCCGAAGTAAGGAATCTTCCGTCTGGTTCTATATCGGCCATAAGACTTTTTATTACAATAAAATATGTAAAAAATGTATGTTCCTTTTTAATTTTTTCACAACCAATTTTTATAGCAACATTTTTATGTCAGAAGTGAACCAAGTATCTTGACACAGCATAGTATACCAACGTTGTTTGTTACGTTTATAAAGGTACGCGCGAAAAATAAATCTGAATTTATGGTTCTGCAACTCTCAAGAATGTAGGGAAACAAAACTTTACACAAAAGTTTTTTAACATTGTCAATTATGCAGGCTCTAAATATTTTCATCTATTCTAACCCCAACTCATTTATTCACTCTGGTCGTCAAACTTATTTAAAATATATGTTTATATCTGTTTCAAAAGATTGAACAACATACTCACTCCATCATTTATCTTTTCTAGATATTTACATACGTCACAAACTGTAATATAAATTTAAAAAAACTGAGACCCTTATTTGACTCCCTTTCTCAATATGTCTCTCATCATGGGTCGATTTTCTTTCTAAAATTGTACTGTACATGTTTATATGTTAAGATTTGTATAGAAGTCGTAACATTAGTTTTATAATTGATTTATAGGTTCTCTCAACACGCCAAGAAATGAATGTAACTAAAATATCTAAAACAAATATCTTATCTCGGGTCAAAGGACTTCAAGGAACTTTGGTTAAGGAAAAGGCCGACAAACTAATCAGAGGTAGATCTGGAATGTAAATATGGACCCTGGATCGATTCTTATAATGGCAAAAGGAAAACCTTTAAAATGAATCCAAAAAAGACAGGGAATAGTGGACAAACTAGAGGAATCTTTAATAATAATAATAAAAGAGTTCCTACTTAGAATTGGTTCTTATCAATGATCAGGATTTCAAGCTTTTAATCATCATCAGGTTGACTTTATTTCTATTTTCATTTTCGAATTTTAGAGGTGCCAACCACAGCAGGATTATGATTTTAAAAGCCGGTCAGTAAAATCTGGTAAATTCATTGCTACAGTTGACAAGGTCTAAATTCAAAGGAGAGATAAGGCAAATATCTATCACTGGCATCTAAAAAGCACCTACATAACCTGAGTAAATTCAATGAAAACCTGAATTAAGTTATGTCCCCATGTAGGTTATACAATGAGGAGAAGACATATGTATGATCTTCGAATGTGAACCACCCGCTCAACGGCCTGGGATACAAAGAAATCCCAATGAAATAATTGCAGTAATGACATTTAATGACGTAATAATTCTTAAGAGATAAATCGACTAAATTAAAGAATAAGGGAAAAGGGAATAAGGCTGCCTTATAATAGGAGTAAAAAAACAGCACTTCATAGTCTTAATATTCATCTGCACGTGCCACAACTTATCACGTGCTTCGGGCCAAATTACCATCCTTCGAACCAAGTAACCCAGCGGCCAACGAATTTTGTAAGGAAGCCTTTCTTGACGTGTAAGAAACTCAAGAAAGCCGAATAAATAGAAAAGTGCTTTATATCTGACCTTCTCTTTTATCTCACCCAAAAGTCGTCTAAGTTACGTAGAAGTACGTCGTCTAAAGGTAAGAAGTTTACCAGTGCCCCCACTTGGCACCGAGCACCGGGTTCGGACCAATCCTTTACCCTCCAGATATCCCCCCCTGCATTATTTTGTGTCGATACAACCGTGATATCTTGGTCACGATTCCAGAGCTAGAGGAGAGCTCCTAGCACACGTCTAGCGATGAGATAATGACGAAAACTTTCATGGATAATGATTAACGAAAACAAGCCCCACACAATCTCACAATATTCCTCAATAATACACCTAATCCTGGTACCGACTATGTACGTTTCTTGAGTCATCATGAACACATAACCGTAAACTGACGCACAAAAATAACAATAATTAAACAGGAGCTTCGAGCAACAACACGAAGCACAGACGCTGATATTGACGACAGGACTGTAGGGCACCGCCTATTTAAACTAAACACAACTAAATTTTCCATCCTAACCGATAGATCAACTAATGGAGAGATAGCCATGGAACCTCCTCACCAAGTGAGCAAGTTCGGCGAGTTAACTACACTCAAGACATTTATGAACTACTTCATATACTTCATAAACATTTTAACAAATGCTTACAAGTTTTCTTTATAGTACAGACATTACATATACACAAATTACAAAAAATTATGGTATTCAATACTGGACTTAACTTCCAATGTAAATTTTATGACAATAGTAAAATAAACCTGACAATTATCCTTCGATATAAGGATAAACATTTTTTATCATCCCTTTGGATAAAATCGTGTAACCCAGCTTTGAAGAATATCAAAAAATGAGAGTGAGGAAAAAGCTGGGTTACCAATGGATAAAATGTCCAGTCCAGGTGGACGAGTGGAAATTCTAATATCACGAATTTATGGGATGGGAAACCGCTGAGGTCTTGATGAAAAGAGAGATTGGACACATTGAAAGTCTCAGTTTAGTATGGGGTTAGAACAGTGACGATGGATATAGCGCAAAAATATATCCGGATTTTTCTTCGCGAGGTGTATAGGAGGCTGTACAGAGAAGATAATGCGCCGGTTGCCTTCTACTTTTATCTTACTTTTTAAAGACAGCATAAATGTGTTGATCTCAAAAAAATCCTTTGTGCGTGAACAGGAAAGTATTAGGATACTTAGAAATGTCACTAGTAAAATGTAAAGAATACATTCGAGAATCTAGGATAGGTAGATGGGAGAGTGGTCACTGCAAACTAACACAAGAGTAACGGTCGGGAAGGTTGGACTTTGGTACCAATTAGCTATTCAGTACACACGGAAGCCCAGATAAGACCCGATTCAATGGGTCCATCACAAAGAAGGTATTCTTCTCAATCTACACAATAAAACACGTCTGAAAGTTATTTCATCATTGTTACAATTTATTTTCAAAAGAAATGAGGCTAAAGTTAGTATTTGGGATATAGTTTAAATTTTTCCTATTAATAATTTTGATCAAGATCTACGTTTTAGAATTAAATTAAAAATAGACGGAAAAGATAAACGGATCAAAATGCACAAGAGTCTCGGCGTGAAACTAAGCCCAATGTCAAAAATCTTTCAATGCACATTAAATATTATATTTAGAAAACGTTCTCCCGTGATTATTCATAATTATAAAATCGGAACTCGTTATTGCCACACATTTCGCCGACTATGATTTTCTTTAATTTCCGCCGTGCAAAACCGTCCGTGGGAGTCGGATTGATACAAAATCGATGCCGGTATCTTGGCAGGTCGGTTTGAGTCCCCCGTTCAAATGTTGACACAGCCGTCCGACATGCTTTCTAATAAAGTTGTTAAAAAACGTAATAGAACGTCTGACATACTGGTTATTTCAAGGGACGCTTTTAAATACCGTTCTCTAACAAATTCTGTAGAATTCGATAAGACGAAAACGATACTACAGCTCATCTTTTATTTTAAACCTCACTGGAGAGGCGTCGGTTTCAAATCAACGAACTCGTTAAACTTACAGAAAAACCTTTTTTTTTTTAATAAAAAATAATATATATATATATATATAACGTCTTTATA
>CM077103.1:1292275-1329120 GCA_039619505.1 Cimex hemipterus
TGTTACAAAACGACGAATCGACAATTGAAATTGGAACAATCTTTAAGAAAAGTTGAATCTTTGCAAGTCACAACATATCACCTTTACACTCCGTCGTGAGACTTGTCCTTACTTATACAATGAACCTGTTTCTCAATCCGACTAACTTAACTATTTGCAACTTGTATTTGATAAGAGACTATCTTGGAATTCGCACACATACGATTAAAAAAACAGACACCCAACAGACAATTTAATATGCTTTATTAGGTACTCAACCGAGGATCAAAATAAACATTAAAATCAAAACTTTCGATATACACACATACATTCTCAAACCCATTTAGTTGTACGGGCGCCAATTCTGATATCCAAAGATTGCAAAGTTTTCAATCCAAATTTTTAAGACTGATTGTCTCAGTCCCTTTTTCGTAAACAATAGAAGACAACATATTACATACGCTTTCATAGAAAATTACAAAATCATACTAACATCCAAATACGATTACTCCATTCCCCAGGAAACGACTGAAAGCATTTGGATAAGTGACCTCTTAAATGTTAAATATCAATAATCCAGAGCGGCTGACAGTGGATAGATTTCTCCATAACGTCCATAATGCATGTATAGATACAAATAAACGAAGTTTTAAAAAAATCGTATTCTAAATCGTAAAAGAAAGAAAAAAAAACATTACTATGAGATTTAAGATCACCCTTGCAGTCTTTCGTTCCAATTGGTAAATTAAATATACAATTAGAAAAATTGAATGACCGCTATAGATATTCTACCGATACTGATCCAAACCCACTGTTGCCAGATCGTAACATTTATCTAAAACGTATATCATGCATAAAGCTAAAATTGAGTTACTCAACTGACAATGTAAGCCATTGCTTCTAAATAAGTTTCATTAGTTCTACATTGCCTAACCAATGCACAATCCAAGGTGAAGAAAATAAATAACCTTTTATTCATGAAACCTACAAAAGAAACGCCTTTCCCTTGTTTTACAGAAGTCGGTGTAATTTGTAGGCCAAGTATGCCGCTAAACCTATACAAATGCAATACCACAACATACAATTCGGTCAATTCATCAAGTGAAGAGAAATTAACAAAAGAAATTCAGGTTTGGGACTTAGGGTAAATTTACTTACCCTTCAGGGAAAACAAGCAATAAATTAGGTAAGTTTACAATTGCAAATGGGGTAATTATCATCATTGCCAGAAAATATTGGGTAAGTCCGATGATGAATCTATTAATGAAAAATTACAGCATAAATATTATTAACCCATACTGAATGAGCAAAAGAACAACAGAAACCTATTTTACAATTCATTAGAGTTCGTAGCCCGACTGATCGAACGTTATTCCATTAATTAATCTTTGTATCAACAAATACCTCATACAAATATTAACTATCATACAATGTTTTATTCAGGAATAGTTAAAATTGTTAAATATGTGTAGTTGTGTTTTGTCTGGCTGGTTTGAATTATTCTATTTACACTATTTCCCAGGAGGAAACCGGAATACAATGAAAAACTAAATAATATAGGTTAAACTTGATTGAAAATGTTATTTTACAGTTAATATAAAACCGGATTATAACTAATAGTAAAAGACAAAACCATCTACCTGATTTAAACACGATGCAATAAAATCAAGTTTACTATACAGGGCGTCCCAGTTAAAGATGAACTCATAATTTTATCATTTTTAATAACATCAAATATTTGCACCAGCCCCGTTAAAGTTCTGACTACTAGTGCAAAATAAAATACTGACGCAACCTTTGATATCAGTAAAAATGATTAATTCAAGAATGGGTCATCTTTATTTAGTATAGCCATAATATTGATAATCAATTGCATAGAAAATTCAAAAAGTTCAACAAGACATTTTATATCCCTTTTCATACAATTTTCAAGAAATTAAAAAATTTAGAAAACTAAAACAATGTAAAATAAATAATATTATAAAAAGTCATTTTTACGGTTTTTATGAGAGTTTAAAACGAATCCGAATTTTTGCTACCTTTCCTTGTATAAATACTTTACTGACAGCATGTTTTCGTTTTCTTGAAGACTATTGTCTTATACCAAGGCTAAAATCCATATCTCAAAAATTAGTTTATTGTTTCGTCTCTTGTGCCATTGCGTTAGCTTGGAGATTTCAATTATTTTCCGATCTAGACACACAAAAAACATTGATATTTGTGATCTCACATACATGCCATTATGTGCACTTGGTCTTGTATGCTCCTTTAATATCTAATTTTTTCAATAAATTTATTACTTGGTATGTTATATTTCCTATGTATGTGGCCCATGTGTGGTATAGTTTTGTTTATTGTTTTGTTCCGTTGTACTTGTTATAGTGTGCAATTTATTTCTGTTCTAAGATCGTTTATGTATTTATTTTAGTCTTTGCTCTATTAGTCATTCACTTATTATAATGATGTCGGCGGAAGTGTATCGTGTTAAGTATCGCTGGTCTTCTGTGTAGTTAGTTGTCATTTTTGGTGGTTAAGTTGTGCAGCAGCAATTTGTGATATTACGTATTCTTTATACAATGTAATATTAACTTTTTTAAAAATTTGTAAGTAAGTAGGTTTGATTGCAGCGCCGATCCCAGGGACCTTTGCCTTACAGTGATGAACGACATGTCAACGCCTAAACCATTGCGGCCACCGACGTCCCCCCTTCATTTTTATCCCGTTCAGGTTTATCAGTTTACCCACTATTCCACAAACGATCATTGAAGAATAACAATATTATCAAGTCATAAACATATAATTTATTATAACATATTTAACTTTGAATGCGTATAAAATGTACTTTTATGGGCAGTATATTTTAAGTTGCTCTGTTGTTTTGTTCCATAGGGCTGTCAGCGCTAAATAATTTTGTTAGGTTTAATTAAGAATGTCGCATGTTTCAAAAGACGGCTTGTTACTGATTAGAAATTAACCAGTTCATGAGAAAAAGGCGTTTTCAATTTAACTAATTAGTACATGAAATTTGTCTGAAATCATTATAAAAAGCAAGTCATTCCAGAATTCTATCGTCCATTTTTTCCCGTTTTGTAATTGCAGGGAAAATTAATTTTTGTGTTATTAGAAAGTGCTTTGTTTAAATAAAAATCTGTTGTTTTAAACGGATCCATTGGGCATTTTAGATTTGCGTGGCGTATTGAATATCGTTTTTCCATGTGTTCAGTGAATTTTCCTAATTAAAAATTATTATTTGGTGCCTTAAGTGTATGAATAGATTCTGATGGATAGATTGAGACGGGCACATAATATTGTGAAGGGTTGCACAAAAACATTTTGGGCCGTCATGGTAAAAAGCTTGTGATTGAAACTTAGACCGAAAAAAGAAGGTCAACTTGGTTGAACCTAAAAATAAAGGGCTACGCTCGAAAAGCTCCCATTAGCCACGTTCCAGCAAATCTTCTTGTACGGTCCAACCCTTTTTAAATACCGAGCCAACGTTACAATGACATTCTGGTCATCCATCGCATTTTTTTTCTTTTAACAATGAAACTATAGTCGGAACGGAAAATAGCCTAGTGTTCCAGTATAAGTTCTAAATTATGAAATCTTTTTACAAAAAACCTGTCTTTTTACCCAGTTGGAAACAATTCATTTAGACAATCACAAATGTAAAAATTGCAAGTTTGATTGATGAACAATCTTAATAATTAGATGACCTAACTCTTCTAATTTTATCACAAGTAACTGTTTTCCGTTTTTATATGATTGAGACAAAAATCCAATTTTCTATTCTTATAAATCGAAGTGTATCAAACTATATTTTGAAAACCTTAACCGCTCCTTTTTTAACAGAATAAATGTTAAGGATTTTATAAATTTTCAGATGACTTATTTAAAAAGAAATATACATTTCATGTTTAAATGCTACAAAACGTATCGAATAGATTGATTTAAAAAAAAGATATTTTGTTATGGCAAATTATTGGAGTTATGTTATTATTATTCTAAACAATAGTAGTTTTCGCCCTATAGATGACTTTCTGTTTAATGGCAACAGTGTGAACTTCATAGTTAATACGGAAAACACAGAATAGTGATTATATGTCCCGAATTTATTGACGTTATTAGTTTGTTAGAGCTGCTCGTACGTTGATGGTAGCACAGTGAAGAAGGGGGGGGGGGAATTGTTGATGGAAGAGAAGTGTGGGTCGGTGAGGGAGAGAGTACAAATTTCTTTACAGATGTTATATTGAGCGCGACGGTATTTTTTTGGGACGGAGAAATACCGAATCCAGAAGGAAATGAGAAAAGAAGAACAGGAAAAAGTGAAATAAGAAGCAGATACCGCTCCCGTGTTGAACCTCAGCCGACCTTAGCGCTTTTTGCTTACTCTTCTTGTCTGAAGAAGTCGCCCTTTCACCCTATGTGTGGGAAGCAACCTTATCTTCTTTTTTCTTTTAGCAGGCTTCCTGTTTCTCCAGTAGTTAATTCATTAACACAATTATAAATATTTATGGTTTAAATATGACCAAAGAAAGAAAAAGGATAAAATACAAGAAACTTATTCAACTTAAAACGAATTTACATTTTTTTACATTAAACTGATATAAACGGAGATTCCTGGAAGAAAAAAATTAATAAGCTATCAGGTGTGGTATTGTACTTCGTGTTAACTATTTTGATCTCGTTGTACAAGTAATGTCAAACGAACTGATTGTCGAACCGGATTGCAATTAGGATATGCAAAATTCTGAATCTTATTGATACAACAGGTCTGGCGAATTTCTCAAGTTACTTTGAATTCGGTAGGGAGGGTGGTTGAGGGTATGACCCTGTTGCACTATTCATATGCCGGGTCCCCCCCCCCTTTATAGCCTAGAACCTGACCAAACTTTACACAACATCCTTCACACAAGAGGACCACTCTAATTTGAATTTCTGGACATGCTTGCTGTATCGAACTGTCGGTTTGTGCCGATCCCTTTTTGGAATTATATATTACAATTTGGAGTTTCTATCATGCGCCTAACTTCGGAAGAATATATTTGTAGGAGAAAGTTCTCCGTCTTCCCGGGGAAAAAAACGATCCATTTGTTTTGTTGTATCTCTCTTTATTTCCTTTATTACAACGGTAACGACGCTCTCGCTCTGAAGATGCAGGCACGACTCGGTGTTCCCGCTGTGAATACAAAGGCACGACTAGTTGACTGACTCAGTGACTTAGTCCTTCGTTCTTCTTCTTCTTCTTCTTTGTGTTCCACTCGTTGTCTCGACTAGTCACGACGTCACAGTTTGCCAGATACGTCACTGCATTCCTTTTCATCTCCGACATATTAATATATGTGCTGCTGACTACTGATCAGTATCTCTGTTCAGGCTGAGTTCATAACATTTGTATTTATTTACTTTACTTATTTTCCTGAAAAGTTTATATTGAATTTTTCACTTGTAGAAAAAATTATTTAGCTAATTGACTGGGATATCCGAAAACTCATATTTGTAGTTTAGATTTACTTTTATGGAAGTATGGCGTTAATTGAAGACAACACAAAAGAGATAGTTAACTTAACTAGTCCACACTCTAATCCTAAATCCATGCGCACTCCCTTCTTACGCAAAGCCGATAACAAGAAAATAGTCACGTAACACATTTGTACATCCCGTATAAAAACATCATAGTGAAAGGACAAAGCTGGACCTGTACCCGATCTATGTTCGTGATGTGTTAATACAGGTCTTTCTTTGTCTTTTTGTTCCTCCTGACCTTATTATTACTGATGGGAATGACAGTCTCTATATGCCTTAGAATTTTAGAAAAAAGCGTTTGCCGTGGTTAATAGTCATTAATGGATAGAACTCGCGGGAGGAAAAACTGAAACACGAAAGAAACACCAAACGCTATGCATTGCCTTTAGTACGAAATGTTCAGACCGAAAAATCTTACTAGGAAGGATAATTCGGCGGCATAGTCGCTGACATTAGGAATGAAAACTTTATTTTATTACTTCAGTTGTCGAAGATATTTTCTCTGTAACGGAAATAGTGTGAACTTCACAGTTAACATGGAAAGCCCAGCATGGTGTTTATATGTACCGAATTTATTGATGCATTTGTTACTAACGATCAGAAGGAGTACTGTACTTCGAGTTCACTGTTCATTCAAAACTCATGAATTTGTTAGTTTTTATTTATTCGAAATGATTAACTATTTACAATGGCTTTGATTCTAAATAATACAGGCCTCCTGCAGAGAGAAAGTATGTCGGCCTTCTGGTAAAATAGACTAAATACAAGATAACCCAACAGATTCATTAATGGCAGGAGTAATGTGCCTGAAAGAGAGAATATGTCACTAATCTTGGAGTTTAATTATCGGAATTGATGAGCACTACATCAACCCATCCGTTTTTTTCTTATTTTTTGCCAATGAGTGAATATTCTTTGAGAATCGGGTCAGGGGATAATCAACTATCCTTCCCTCCGGTTCATTGCTCAACAGGGACAAGTTGACCTGCCTCGTCGGTCAGCAAAGGGGAAGAATATTGAGAACAAAATTCGTTCTTCGACCTATTTCAGGTGAACGTTCAAACTAAGAAAATTTTCCAATTATAATTTAAAAAGTCGGCGATCCCCGATCTAAAAAAACTTCCTTCCTTTATGTATGCTTATTCCTAATGAACTGTGTTCTAAGCTCAAGCTGCTTAACGTTAAGTTCTCAATTCAAACCGATTCGTCCATTAATAATAACATAATGCATAAGTCTAAATGTACTTAAATACATAATTCTAATACATTAACATAATTCTATAAATTACAGATAGAATTTTTCCTTAAATTAAATTTAAATTAATTACATTCTATAGTACTATATCAAATGTTAACATTTGTCTTTGGTTTATAGTACTTTTCTTTCTTTAATTAAATGTTTTATTCGCATACTTCTGTTTTACGTATGATTTTTGAGAGCAACGATAATTTTTAGTTAAAATTATAGTAAGTTCGACGAAATTGAGATTTGTGGTGCTTTCTTTTGACAATTTGAGGTATGCTGGACTCGTTACATAAAGTGAGACGACTTCAGTGTAGACATACTATCTGTGCCTCAGGTAGATACAGTTTATAACACCTTATTTTTTATTCACTATAGCGTTGATATTTCTACGTGTTTATAAAACTACTTAAATTCAATAAATAATAAGTACCATCAATTATCTGGATTTTTGGTGATTATTTCAATTTTGTCGTAATTAATTTCCGACTATTCTGTATATATTCGCTCAAATTATAACTTAGCCTGTAATAGTGATAAACCACAGACGACCGACAACCAATAGGTTCAGTTTACTAATCAGGTTATTGATGGTTTCAAATATTCAGACGAAGAATGTGAGTGGTATCAAGAAAATTTAATCTTAATTTAATTAATGTCTACAAATACTTTCGCAAATAAAGATTTAATTACTTGTAAACTAATCAAAGCTTAACAACGTATTACACTTTTTAAGATCAACTTCATTGTTTAATGCCAATAATTGCATGTGTACTATTTAGTGGCCGTTAATTAATGATTATTTCGACATCGTGAGATGCGGTCTTGTGCCGTGTAGGTTTAGAAAAACATTTCCTTTATTGCGCCAACGTTTCGAACTTTATTTAGATCATCTTCAGGGCCTGGGATTTACATTGTTTGGACTATACAAATTTATGTAAGATGTGGATTCATTTGAATTTAGAAACGTTGGCACTATAAAGAAAATGTTTTTCTAAACCTATATCACAAAAGACCGCATCTCACGATCTCCAAATAATCATTGATAATTAGTTAAATTAAAGGCAAAAAACAGCAATGCTTATACGCATTATGGCTGAATAGAAACAAAACTGCAATTTTACAATTTCCTACATTCTTCACAATTAACATTAAATTGATAACGGGATTTTTTTTCAGGCTAGATTCAGCACATTATCCATTGTATAAAGACGGAAATTGTTAAAAATAGTTCTATCGCTCACATTCCCCTACATGTGCTTTTCAGCTATTTGTAATTTTTATAGTTTCGTTCGTATTGATTTTAAAGTGCCTCATTAATGTTTAAATTTGGTATTTATTGAAAAATATTATAGTCTTTTGACCTTCTGTGTAATAAACGTTTCCAGGCACTTCCGATTATATTTGATCGTTAATTCAAGTAAGTTTCAATGAGCTATAATCGGTGGTGTCTGGCTGAAATCTTAGGGCGAGAAAAGGAAATTGAACCTTGATTAGACTATTTAAATAGATAAGCTGATGGAAAACTCCTTTCTAGATAAAAATTTCTGATATGCAGTAAACAATGTATTTAAATTCAAAAGAGCTTAGTTAAAGATTGAATTTAAATGTAATTTTCTTTCTTTTTTGAGATGAAATCAACGTCAAAGATTAGATATGGACTTCTTTAGTAAGCAATCTCCATATCTATTTCACTTTTAACGGTAGGGTATAACGACCGTATGATTGTAGACTTAATTTTATCGATTTAACACGTTCTACCTTGATATTTCTGTTTTTAAAATTGAACGTTCAAATGTTTAAATTGTTTAAGCATTCTACACTTTGTTTAGTTTTAATATTTAGATTGATACTTCATTTAATTTTATTATAAAATTAAGCGTCTGTGTTATTCCGGTCTCATTGTTACCATTTTCGAAAAGGTATATTCAATTGAAATATTAATTGTTTAAATAAGCCTTTATTATTCTTTGCTAATGAGATTCATAGAAGGATGAATTAAATTAAAGCTTAAAATTCTATGTGTTACGAAAGATTAGTCAATATATGCATTATTTCAGGTACTTCAATTTTCTTTATGTACGACGAGAAGGTTATGTCTACAGTTCATAAACGCAAATATAGTGCTAGCTATGGATGAAGAAGGAGGAAAATTCATCCGCAGACCTCTACACTCTTGTCAGCAATGTATCACGGCAGGATTTAATAAGGTGAGAAATACGAGGAGATAATGGTGCCCTTTCCTCTACCGGATAAAATACTATCGCCGGATAGAAATGGTGATATATCAAGGAGCGACCGTCGGATCCTAGGGAATTTTCGGACTGGCCAACGGCCGTTAATCAGTCCGCTAGGAAACGCCCTAAGGCCGGGATTTAGCCGAAATTACAAGATAATTCCTAATTGAGTCAGACATTTGTGGAGGTAAAACTAGCCTGATCTGGTAATCAACGTGCTCTCTTGGGAAGCTACACGATCCGAGGAAATTCGGTAACATTAAGATAATATCTAAACTGCTTTAACTTCTCTTTAAGGCATTTAGTAGGTTCTCAAGTTCCAAGATGCCTCAATTGGTCAACTGTTGTGATTACGGGATAACAATAGAAGATTCAACCTAATTTTACTCGCCTAAACATTGGGTTTATAAGAGGTTCTTCCTCTATATCTATAATATAAATATTTTTCGCCAAAATAAGCGTAAAGTTGCCTGATCTCTTGCAAAGAGATAAGTTTGTGACACTTTTCTTTAAAGCTTTTTCAACAAGATTTTATTTAAGATATACGTACGAACAATAATACTTGTAAAGAAAAATACATTGTCTGTAGTACAATTCGTGGCGAAAGAGAGATCTGAGGGCAAGATCTTCTAGAGGGCGGCAGATAGCTAGTCATTCACTTATGAACTGTTTCATTTTTTGCACTTGATGTGATTACAAGAAGCATTAATATGATGTTTATATACAATAAAAAGATCAAGGGCAAGGCAAATTAGAAAAGAAAAAAGAAAAATATATACAATGTTCGAAATTATTTGGTAAACCATAAGAAATAGATACGTTTTTCTTTGACAAACAGTGAATAATTCAATCGATGTTTAATAATACAATTATTCCCTTTTGTGGACATATTTAATGAGTTTCCATTTTTGTTTAATATCTTCTATTTATTATTGTACAATTTGTTTCGTGGAGTTAGCCAGGCAATTAGATTTAGTATGGATAAAAATCAAAATAACCAGTTTTTGTAGATTCCATATCTGTCTGATTGTATGTCATTTGTTTGTTACTTTCAATACTCTGGTGTGGTAAATCAAGCGTTACTCTTAACTTTTCAAAGCCATATTTTATAACGTAAAGTTATTACGAGTACTACCCACACTTTCATGGAGCCGTGCCTAAAACGACTATTATAAATTGTATTGCGGAAATGAAGAAGTAGAGTTCTAATTAACGTTTAATGTCCCAAATTTTCGAATTGAAAGAGCAGACAATTTTAATTCAGTAATGTGTAGAGATTGGTGACCGTTAATGGATAATTATTTAGATGTGAGTTGCGGCCTGGTGTGATGTAGAAATCAGAAAAACATTTTCTTAATCGTGCCAACGTTTCGATCTCTTATTGAGATCATTTTCAGCGCCTTGGATTTACAAACTTAGTTTCCATTTAGAAAGTACATATAGAATTTGCAAAAGTGAATTTATACAATGCAAAAAAATATATATTTTATATTCCATCGAAGTATTTCTACTCACTCAAAGTGTTTGTCTTCTGTGTAACTGTGCCATTCTTGCGTGTCGTGTTGAGAGTGCCAGTGAGGTTTTACTATTTAATGTTTATATATGTTGGATTTTGAAGTGGTGGGGAAGGAAGTGGGTATAGAAGAGACAATTTGGTATAACTCGTCGGCTTCTTTGAGGTAAAAAAAGGCTTTTTTGTGTTGTATATAGCCGTCAAAATATACGTTTTGTGTTTCTTTGTTTTGCATGAGTATATTTATTAGAGTGAACTAGGGGGATGATGAACTAGCATCCCATCGCAGCTTGACTTGACTTGGGTCGATGGCGGAAATTTTGTAAAAGTACCCCATCTACCCCTATTAGATTAGATTGTTATTGTAAGCAGGTTGATGCAGGAATATTGAGTACTCCATGTTCTAAATACACTGAATGCAATGCATGAATATTTTTTGCTGTATGAATGAATACTGAATGTGTGTTATTTTCACATTCGTTCGGGGTTTAAACGACCAAACTGTTGGATACCCCTTAAAAATACTAAAATAATAATAATGTGCAAGACATAACAACCAGACGTTGAAAAGCTGGACCGGAAAACTGCCTGCTGATCAATAGAAATGTTTCAAAGAACGACAACGAAGAATATGAAAACAAAAAATCGGAGAAAAAAATTGGGTTTAACAGTTATTAAAAGGTTGATCATGCAATAGAAGTTAGACAGCTACTTATGAAAAGGATTGATCAAAGTAAAATGTTAGATGAAAAATACCATACTATTGAAACGGGGGAAAATTTAGACTGGGAAATCAATTTGTTGAAATGGCAGGACGATTACCCGGCGAACGATGTGTATAACACATGGTGCAATTTTGTTTCAGAAAAGCAAGGCACAATTTTGACTTATGTAGCGATATGTTGCGCCGTGTGAAAATCTTTTAAAAATGCTTCTTTCTTTTTGCCGGCTTATCCAGCAAAGGTGTGGATTTATCATCAAAGGCCAGTAAAATGTAGCTTTGATGGAAAAGTGTTTGATCAATAAGAATGGAGACTTGAATTGAAAGGATAAAACATGAGTTTTTTCGATACCGGGTGCGTCCTATTTTGCATAAAACAATTTTTGGAACCAACATGAAAGAACAATAAATTGTAATTTAAACAATAATGCTTTCTCAAAAAGCAACAGCATGAGCCGATGAGAGATAGGAACGAGGTAAAAAGCGTGAATGTAAGGCAAACAGGAGCGTTTTTAGAATAAAGCCCTGTAAAAGAACCTTGTTTCCTTGAAAAAAAGAAAGTATTTTGTTTAATAAAGCACATTGTAAAAATTGCAGTAGCGTGGGAAAACGAAGAAATGTCCAATACGAGCGTGTTAATCAAACAATATATCGTACAGAGAACTAGAATCGCAGATATATTTTATAATACAATACTAATAAAATACACATTTTTTTAAGTCCTTGAAAAAAAAAGGTTTAAAAAAGAATAATTACAAATGGAATCGTATGTTTCTTCCAAACCATTTCCCCAGTAATAGAATGCGATAAGTACTACAATGAAATAGAAATAAAAGCTTTCTCCACCCTATTACAAAAAAATTAATTGGTTTAAACATTTTATTTCTTTCCACTGCAGCTTGGCGATTCGCGGACAACTTGAAGTCATGCACGTACACTAATTACGCTTACTTCGGTAGATGAAGTTCATGAGCAGCTCTGAATACTTAATCTTTAGCAGCGCCATAAAGAGAAAGATGATTTAATATCTGTTGTGTTAAGCATAAGTTTGAGGCCTGGATGAAAACCGTAACGGTGCGACTGAAAAGGAATTGCAGACAGGCTAGTCTTGAACAACTGCCCTTGTAATCTATCCATGCTGGTTCATAAATTAAACTGCCCCAATCCTACCTCACTAATTCTATTTGCTCTCCAATTTGTATAAGCTTTCGGAAAGGACCGCAATTATGACGGTTAATGTATCGTCTGCTTTATCTCTTCATTACTACGAGCAGTTATAGTTCAAACGTATCATTTATTAACAGATAAATTATTTAAAATATATAAAGAAGATAATAGTTATAGGAATGAATGGTGACCGTTTTATTGCTCTAATTTTTACCTAAAGACAAAATTCATTTGCAAGGTTATATAAAAAATAAAACGTATCAATAAATTTGTTTAAAAAAAAGACAGGTTCTATAAACAATCAAGTGTCATTTGGACGCAGGAAGAGGATGCTCGATAACAGCTGAGAGCTAAGGTTTTGGTTTTATTTCGAGCGTATCCATAAATCCAAGCAATGGATCAGCGAATTCCACCGTCGAAACCCATTGGAATTTACGGCTATCCATGGTTTTAAAACAGGTGACAAGGAGGAAGAAGCTAAAACCCTTGAGTTATTTAAACACACTCGACGTGAGAAACGTAATACAAAAGAAAAATAAAAGAGTGAAATTTTCTCACGCAAAAAGCGCAGAAAGAAGCATCTTTAATAACGTACGCTGGGAGGTAATGCCTCTCCGAGGAGACTAGATATTCTTTCCAAATAAAAAGCGTATACTTTAAATAAATCTTAATTTTCAACTTCGATAGCATCGAGTTTGATATAAGGTTAAATACACCAAAGCCGTTCGTCACCTTAACACTGCGTAGCTATCCAACGTGAGATCATATTCATAAAGGATAACTAAAACCGTTAATCCAACATTATTACTAAAATTAATGACTTACAAGTAATAAAAATAAAAAGCATGGGAAGGAATTTTAGCTAGTGAAATCGGCAGTTTTGCAAAAGTGCATATTCATACGACGTGTTTTTAATTGTACGTATGGAGATCATCTCCCGGGCTCGAAGTGTTTGTCTTTTGTGTTCTTGTCCCACTCTTTCGTGTCGTGTTGAGAGTAAAGTATTTAGTAAGTAAAGTATTTACAATTGCCTGCCAAAGGGGCACTAGATGTTTTTCTCTTATTATCTTCAGGTTCTACTACACTTGGTTTATGAATACACCCACGCCATTATCGATTTTTTGCATTGTTTGCTAATAGCTTTTTTCGCCAGGAGTTTTGAAATTTTAGCCGATAAGACCGTGGCACCATAGAAAATCATTCTTTCACTTTTGGAATCTGTATCAATGTAGCATTAATACAAATGTACTCCTTGGGTGTAGAATATGGTGATGAAAAATTCAAAAAGCAAGACAACCACCAATGCGCGCCATACGAAAGTTCCCAAATAACGCGCTCCATGGCGGGGAAAAGGCGAGTGATGTGAAGAACCCATCTGTAAAATTTCAAATTGCCACCAAAAAGGAATTGCTCTATGGATCAAGAGAAAGGCTCGTACTTGGTGGAAATGTTCTAGCGATGTTTCTCTCTTAATTATTATTAATTTTCATTAAATTAAAATAGATTAAACTGTTTAAAAGAGGATTTACTGTCTTTTAACTGAGATGAAAAATGTCTTTATTTTGAGTAGACAGAATATTAAAATTTACAATTAATCATTTACGTTTAAGGTAGTTAAGTCTTATCGGAAATGACACCGTTTTAGGCGAGTAAGAATCATTAATCAGTTTTGAAACATTTACAATGCATCTCTTTAGTTTTAAAACAAAATCATTGAACATCCCATAAACTTTAAACATTTCATGTTTTACACAACAGCTTCCAGACATCAAGTAGACTAAATCAGCACGGAGAGCGAGTGTAAGGTCTACCACGCCCTTACGGCAGGTACAAATGTTCAAACGCGGAATTAATGTAAACCCTATAATAAAGAACTATTAAATTAAATATGAAATATAATAAATTGTGCTTAACGTAGTATAATAAAAAATAATTCCGAAGAGGCTTCGTGTTATAGGAAATGGAAAAGGACAAATTTTAAAGGATTTACTGAAAGAGAGGAAATAAAGTGATCAATTTGCCAATTTTTGTACTGAATTGGAGCATTTTAGTGTGATTTTTCTATGTAGCAGCTTGTCATTTAAAATAAAAGGGTTTCTAAGAAAGCATTTCCTGCATTTAAATCCAGATGAGAAAGTGTTTATTATAAATAGTTTCTTAGGAGTTGATAAAAATTATTGATACTTGAAAGAGAGAAAAAACACGGTTGAGAAATTGAAAAGGCAAGTCTTGTCTTTCGCCCCGGGGCAGTTTTTTCCCCAATCCAACGATCAACATAGTGATTGTCATGTTTCAGTCAACGACGTTCTACTCCATCGTGGTGTTTATTTGTTGCGGCTGGTAATAATCAATTATCAGTTAAGCACCTTTTATTTTTTAAGCCCGTCTCAACGGTCTCCTGACGGGGAAAATCTACGCTTCAAGACAGTGACGTTTGATTGACCGATAGTTATTAAGCGAGGAGCACGATGGATTAGCTGTCGCCTGCATTACGACAGTGCGTCTTTTATATAAACAACAATAAGGTCCGTTGACATGTGACTGATGTTTTTCGACGTATAGATTCTTTTTCCGATGCCCGAGGAACAACAACATCAATTGAAAGCGTTAAGTAAATAACAGCTAAAAAAAGATCGACTGTGTATGCAGTGTTATATTAAATGAAGATAGCAACACATGAAAATCCTGCCTAACCCCAGAACCTCATACAGCATTTCTTCAATCACTAAAACCTAATTACTGAAAGGTTTCAAAATATAATTTCAGCTATAAAAAAATTGTTAAAAGCGAGGACTGTTATTATATATTGCTTTAAAGATTTATATATATATATATATATATATATATATATATCGAAGAGTTTTTCTATCCCTCAATAATATACTCTCCATGAAAAAAAAATTCATCACAACAAAACAATCTTAAAGATGTTTATATATAAACGAAAATTGCAAAAATGCAACGGAAATTGACATAATTAAGTTTTTAATAGATGGTATCTTTGAAAACCCACTCAGTCAAAACATTACCAAGGAAAATCAATTGTTGATGTATAATTTATTAAAAATAATATAGTAAGATATAAGTAGTATAGTAAGATAATATAATAAGATATAGACTTGGGTTTATTTGTTATAAATTAGGCTTTTGATTACTCACCAAATTTTGCTAATCTAAGCACTGTCCATTAACACCCGGTTCCAACATGAATTTTAGCAAATGATTATTTGTAACCTTGTCCTTTTACAAGGTTTTACATATTTGACATCATTCCTTACGTAATATATTTAATTTATCGTTAGTTTCATTATTTATTTCTGAAAATTAGTAAGTCAATGGTGTGAAAATTTTTAAATATGCTTAGGAATATTTCTTATAAACAAATGTATTTAATTTCGTAAAACAACTTATTAGTTAAAATTATCAGCCTGTCGGAACGACGAGAAAAATTAGCACTTGCAGAACACTCTCAGGTTGCAAAGGATTAGACTAGTTGAAAATTTGCCCATGTTGACATTTTAAAGTGTTCTTAAATTTATACCGTGTGGTATTAATCATCTCTTAAAGTTGTCCCATTTAAATAACAGGAACAATTAATCACTTTCTTTCAAAATCCATTAATCTTCGGTTACCTCAAGACACACATCTTGTTCCACATTTTTCGCTTTATTGACGATGTTTTAATAACTGACTCTGATATTAGATTTCTACTCTTTGCCGACGATCTCGCACTATTAAGTATCATTAAGCCAAGATTTGGTCAAGACATACATCAGGACAGTCTCTCAAAATCGAATCATCTATAATTACGGGATCTACCGACATAACATAATAAATTATATAAATAATGGTTATTTTGCAAGAGTTCGTATAATTAAACATTTAGGACTTGGACCATCAAGTGTTCATCAGATTTCAGAAATCAACAATTTTCTCTAAAGTTTTAAAACATAAATATTTGGGCTCTTCATTCTTCAAAGCAAACCTTTTAAAATTATTGAACTCTGTTCTGTTGTCTAGTTTCCTCAATACTCATTATTTTCCTTTACGCCGCAGTACTGACGGACGACATAACGACTTTCTTAGGAATAGTAATTGGTTTTTGGACATTCAGATATGTTGGAAGTCATTCATACCGATATTGAGCCACTTTCACAAGGTGGCATATCTGGTTGAACACTAAATAGTTATACTAAGTTTCCCGCGCCTTCAACCGCCAACGGATAGTAGTAAGTCGGGGTAAGTCCTCCTGTATAAAGGAATTACTTCACTTATTTTACGGTGCAATAACCGACGGAAAATCATTCTAAAGTAATAGAATTAGCATGAATTACATAAAAATGTATGATAACATTTTAACTACTTGTCCAATTTTTAAGATAATTATTAAGTTTTATAACGAAGAAAGAAAAAAAACTATAAATTTAAACAAAAAATAAAGCGTGTGAAGAGAGGTAGAATTGGAAATTACTGTAAATTTTTCTTAGAATAAAACAATAAGAATCATTCTAAATCCACTTTTTATTCGGGCAAACCGATTTCATGCAGTGAGTTAAATGATTCGGAAAAGGGTTATATAAAAACAGCCGTTCATCCAGGAGAGCGTTTCATAAAAATATCATGAACTCAAGGAGCAATTTTGTAATATTTATAAGGTTCGCTTTTTCTTTCCACAAGAATGATGCCCTCTTCAATCTAGAAATCTACAATTTATGCCACGTACAATGAATGTGATGGAAAAACTCAATGCATCAACTTTAACATGGATCAACTGAATAGGAAGGTTTGAAATATTTTCAAAATTAAACAAAACTGCATTAATAAATTCGCGTAGTCTGTATAACACGTTGTCTATATAATAATATACACACTATACAGTGACCATCGGTAGAAAATCAAGGGTTAGAAAAAATCAGGATAATATGATGATGTGGACTATTTTTATTTATTAATTTGTTAACGGTTTCCCAAATAAATACAATTATATGAATTAATAACTATACATAAATTTAGAAACATATTTTCTAAAAAAATCAAGTAAAATGAATTGAAACAATTTGAATTTTGTAATAAAACTTTCTAGTTAATATTATTAATACAATATTTAAAATTATAAACATATCATAAAATAAATTAAACAGACATTAAATATAAGATATTTTCCAAGGAGTAGATGCTTAGTTTAAAAAAATAATTTAGCATAACTTTGGCAATTAATGGAGAATGCTTGTTTTCATTTCAGCAATGTAAAAATGGAACGTTAATTCGGTTTAACAGTAGTGGGCGATCAGTTAAGGATTATAGTCATTTTTATATAATAATATGCAATCAATAAATTGTCTGCACTCATCAGTTGCTCGGTAAGACTACTGATCTTTATGATCTGGTCCGATCCGTCTGATATGTGTCGATCCACCATTGCCCAAAGCGGTAGAAAGTGCGCTAACATTGGTCACACATTGGAAATATATAAATTTTTAAGAGTATCTGGGTCAGGGCAATGTTTTATGGCGTGCAATAAATCCTAAAATTTTATTTTTCTAGCAATAGTTATACTAATGTGTGGGTGAAAGTTTATCTGAGTGTAAATAATAATTTTGGTCCTTTTGGTAGTAAAAGGTTTAATAGGAGCGAGTCATATATAGCGTGCTTAAATGTGATAAAGATGGAACAGAATCACAGCTATCGTCTCTATAGATTTTAAAAAGAAAAATACACCGATTTTTCTTTTCTAAACAGGATGCATACAGGCGTAATAATAGCTGCCTAATAGCTGTACGACTTGTAGTAGTAACGCATAATCAACGCTATCAAAAACATTTGAAAGGTAAGTATTATAATGCCAGAGCATCAATAATGGCAATCTTTCGTTGGTGTTTCTGACATCGGAAGGAGATATTTTGTCGATAGAAAAATGTTTGGTTCTTTGTTTCTTAAAAATGTGCTGAAGAACTGAAAGGCCACAATCCCGTTTTCTGTAATGCGTTGATTTCAAATTATACTCTTTTACACTTAATAATTGTTATTTCTATTCTTTGCCTCTATTCATCAAACAAGAAAAGTCCATCCACAATTAATTTTCAATTGCAAGATATAGGGCGTGTGTACATATAATCAAACAATAGTAATTCGAAAAAATAAAACATGGGGTCTTGAAAATTAGTCGTGATAACGTTCTTGCATATTGCATTTAAACTTTCAAAAAGCACTGCCTACAGCAAGTTTTATGCAAATGGGTTTATAATTACGTATATTACTTTTATTACCGGTTTTCAACTACGGTACTAATTTTAAATTCATATAGAAACATTTCTGTAGATACGGAATTATTATGTAGATAAACTAAATTGGGAACAATTAGCAATGCCAGAATATTCACAGATATTTAGAAGAAGGCTCATCCAAAGATTAATGTCAAAATTAAATTACATTTACTGTAACAAAAAGGACAATTGGTTTTTCAGGATAAAATCCAGTTTCTTTAAACCTTACGATTACATCATATACACGGTCATTGTGCATAGTTATTTCTCTTAATTAATAGGATAATTGTTTCAAACTATTCTTGAAATACTATAGAAAAACCTCTTACAATCGATTATTGATTTGAACTGATTATTTTAATAAAATATCTAATTGAACTTTGAGTTCAAGTAAAATTATAAGCTGTTTTAACGGCTAGCGAGACCGGCACTAACGCAAGAATCTCAAGTCGTGCGGGTTTGGCCTATAGTGCACCTTAGTAGTTTACAACAGATATTAATATTTAATATTAAGATGTTTATCATATTTGTTATTATATTTGACGAGAAGAACTATCGAAGTATGAAAAAGAATAATGTGACAAAAAAAATCGCGTATAAAATGGTTGTCAAAGTGATGCTCTAACGAAAGTTTGACTTAATAAATTGATAGCAAAGTCCAATCGATTAATGTTTTCTTCGGAAGATTACTTCATCCGCACTTCAATTGAATTATAAATTGTATTTCGAGTATGACTTCACAATAAGTCCCTGAAAATAACGGAAGAGCTTCCATCGACTTTCTAGGGATTTTTTGTTACTCATCCATCTTATCTTCGGGGCTCATAAATCATCGTTTCATCTTTCATCACGAAGATCACTGTTAATTATCTTTCTGTCTAACTTATGAAACTACTTCACTTTTACTTATATTATTTACTCCTAAAAAGTTTATTACTATTATTTTTTATTTCAAACCTTTTTTTTAATAATCATTAGCCTTTCTCAACCAATGGTTCAGGTGTAATTTGATAACCAATGCATACAAACACAGTTGCATACATTCAATTATGTTAGGAACAAGGTTTTTGTTTATAGAACCCATTTTATTTAAAAAAACGTACTCTTGTTCTTATCATTCTTTTTTCAGAGAATAGCATACGCGGAGCATTAAAGCCGGAATGGAGTGCGTTTGGGCTGTAACGATAAAATTCAAATAACAAAATGCTGTTCTCCAAATGGGTCAGGGCAGCCCAGTAATAATAGAGAGACAAATGGAACCTCATTGTGTTTAACCCGACTCACCCATTTGCCTAAGTGAGAAAGGAGAAAATGGGGTTTCGCTATGAAAACAACCAAATAATATAAATATTTTTTTATAATACTTCGGCAAAAGAAATTCCTTTTGCATACATTAGTAGATGACGCTATTACTCTGTTTCTGGTCGTACGTTTTACATCCAAGTCACATCGCTTGATAAATTCCCTCCAAGTTGTTAATTGTGGCTTAAGCTTTGAACATCGCTTAATGGTATAGAAGCTTAAAGAGGAGCTTTAAAGCCTTCGGAGAGTGCGTTTAAAGACATTAAGCCTCTATTAAAAGGATTCGTGGGAAGCCCCCTGTTAAATAAATCAGAATTACGTGTAAACGATGGAAAACTAATGCGATAGAAGAGAGACTAGAAACTGACAGGAAAGGTGCGCTTTGACCTTAAGATGTTGGAATTACACCAGAGAAAGCCGTTCAGAAAACATACAACACTCACTCCGGTGCGGGTGGTAAAGGTAAACTGACCAGAACAAATGTGAGTGGTAACAACAAATTGTCTGAATGATTTTCTTGCATTTGACCAAAAAGAACATCAAACGTTACGATTGATCATTTTATACTTGATTAAGTGTATTAATGATCTGAAAAACGATGTACGTCACTGAACTCTAAATAAAGGTAAATACTTAATATAACGGCTGATTACACAAAAAATTCATTACAAATTTGATTAATATTTTAGAAAGCATAAGTAATATAAAGGAATAGCAGGTATTATATATACATAATATTAACAAACTGTCAGTAAAACGACGGCCATATGAGAAAACATACCGTCCTTAACTACAGCTCTGACCAAGCAGAATTTACATAATTTATTCCTGCCTCTGCTAAAAGAGGGTGAAGATCAATATTGTTAGAACGTCTATCGCGGTGACCTATTCTTTTTTTGTATATTGAAATGTTCAAATTACAATATCCGCTAGGAACGTGTTGCGTTGAAGATAATTGTTCTTGCAATATTTCAAAGTTAAATTTTATTAAAAGTTAAGAAAGTCTAGAAACTTTCCTTATTCGTCGTACCTCGCTTAGAACAAAATATCAGCTCATTGACGAAAGTATGAAAGCAAATACGTAATCTATTCAATAAGAAAGGATGTGAAATGATTTTTCGGTGAGAACTGGTGTAGTTAATTAGTAAACTAATAATGTTAGCCTTTCTATACAGTTTCAAATTGTAATCTAAACCTTGCCAGAATCTGTCAACAATGAAGTTGGATGGGGAATGGGCACGTCGAATATTACCACCGATTTTATATAAATCCAACTCCCCTGGACAATTTACCCAGCGGAATTGTAACATCGAACGCTTAATGGGTAAGGAAATCAGGAATTACCGTGCTAGTTTATAAATTATTTTTTGTGACAATCTTTCCAACAGGACAAGAAATATGCATGCTTTTTTTCTAAAACAAAATACTTTCTAAAAATAAATCAGCTTTATTACGGTTATCTAAAAGATTTAAAACATCAAGTCAGTATGTATAGATATTGTTTTCTTTTCATAAATAGTGCAGATAGGATAATTATCTATCTACATTTAAAATTTTTAAACAGTTATATATCTTGTGATAAATTTAATATTATTAGTCCAACTTCAAACGTCTGTAGAATTCGCAGTTTTACGGGCATGTGTAGATAAATTGAGAAACGTTTATGGAAATTGCTCAGCTCTAGTACAAAACAATTCTTCAAGCTAAAGGTTTAACTCGGGCACAATAAACTGTAATTAATTTCCAACAAAATTTGAGATAATGCTTACAATTACTTACGCCAATTTTCGATATCGACGTAAAAGGTTAACATCTAATGATTTCGTAATACCAATTGAAGAATAGAACCATAAAAGAAAAAGAATCAGTGAATCCAAAGATTTTGAGTTGAATGCAAATCTGAAAATTTCGGATGTTTCTTAAAATGTAAGTTGTAAAGGAGAGTTTTGGAGTTATTGAATGACTTTCGGCCCTACATATTTGTTATCAATATATATGTCATATCTCATTCTGCACTAATTTCTAAAAATTAGACTTTTGACACGTCTAACTTGACTTTTGAACCCAAAAGATCACGATAAGATTATAATTTGTGGAATATTCAGATGTCAATGATCAAGGAATTAAGCAAATATGACAATATCGTCAGTATACGAAAGTATTTCAATCAAATTTCCCTTAATCAGAACCAGGAATAATACAAATTAAAAGAGTATGAGATTACAGATATTCACATAAAACAGATAGCATATAAACATCTGAACTTGTCCAACTACTTCATAAATATTGTTATAGTAGAAGTCATTTAATATTATACATTTCTTTGCCCTTATTTAATAACAATAAAATATAAATAAAACATGTTTCTTTTATATAAATGTGTTGCGAATTACTCTTCTTGCATAGTTAAAAGCTTATATTTATTGCCATTATAACGAGCCTTCGAGGAGAAGTACAACGGAATACATAATTAGTTAAAATGTTATTACTTGAGATGAAAAAGTTAAGTACAGGGTGTTTTATGTAAATTTTAAACATTTGTTCACAGTTTAAAAAGTACTTCTGAATATATGATACGTGGTTAACACTTTATTCAAACATCTCGTTTGTACTGAGAATGCTCTACAATTGGGCATAAATAATTTCTGATCATACTTTTGAGGTGATTTATTATCAATTTTTTAATGTTCATGTTTTTTTAATGTTAATGTGTTTTTTATTGGACGTCAAAGTACATATTTAATAATAGTAAACTGTCATTAAAGACGGTTTAAAACTATTATCCTCAATTGATTATTAGGTACAATATTTATTTACTTTTATAAATTCAGAGAATTTTGAATATAACCAGTTCACCAATGTAGCTTTTCTAAATTTATAATAACAACGGCTGTAATATTCATAAATTTATATCCGCAACAAAAACGAACAATTATCCCACAAGCAATCACTGAATCAAGAACGTTTTCGATAGGTGCCCCTCGGAGGATCTGAGATCAGCATTGGTGAATTTTCCCACGGTATAAATTTTTGTTCAGTGTGTCCAATTAATTGAAGGGAGCTATTCCTTGGGTCCCTAGAGAGATCTTGTAGTAATGCCAACGGATTTAACTGTTATATTTAAGCACGACAGCTAGGTTACTTTGTTCCTACAGTCCTTCCTGTTTCATTGTGTATAGCACAGAAGACACTTCTTACGTTTCTTTGTGTATATTGAAACTGAATGTATTTATTAGCGTGTAGGCTTATATAAACCAACAATCAGTGCTATTCGACTATCCAGGATAGTACAGGGTTAAATGTCAATGCTGCCATGGTAGATACACTAAATAGAACTACACTTTTTTCCAAAACCTACATGTATTTGTTAAATAATGTTTGTATATGATAAAGAAAATGTTTTTCTGAAACCTACATCACACCAGATCTCATCTCACGATTTCTATCTTGGGTTATTAAAATGTTTGTAATTTTAGTGTAAAATCCGATTTTTCCACATAAAATCGTAATTTCTCAACTTTACCTATATTAAAATGCAACCCTGACCTTTATTTCTCAACTACGTTAAAATGTCCAGAAGAACATTTCCGTTGAAAAATCTGTGGTCCCGAATACACTTTGATCAAAGAATAACAAATGGCAGAACCCCTGATTTTCGAAATATTCAATTGAGGCTCATGCAATGACTTTTCCATTAAAATTTTCGGGGATTTCACTATAATTGCCTTATTTCGCAAGTATTCCAAGGACACGCTCACTTTTACATTTTTGTGTAACATTTCTTTCTGACATTTCTTTTGCAAGTTTGAAAAACGTGTATCGAGAGTCAACTCAAGAACGTCGTACATGTCATATATTTAATAAAAACTTTTATTAGTTGGTAAAAAAACTTGGATACATTCCTCCTGTGACTTGACCAAAGAGGAGACCTGATTTGATCCGATTACATATTTACATTTGGGGAAAATTGCAATTCACTAGTACAGCACTCTCACCGAAACGAGGGAACAGCTCATAGGGAAAATAGAAATCAAGTGCAATGACATGATGGAAAGAAGGGAAATAAGTAGAGCCAACAAATGGCAGCATTGATATATAACCTTGAAAGACCCTGTATAAAGTACAAACTTAATATGTTTGTTTTTTTATAATCAGAAAAGCTGTCATGCCGTCATCTATATAATTTATATGAATCTAAATTCCTTGATGAAGTTTAAATGTAAATTAGTGTGGCTTCATTGGTTAATAAGTTGACGTTGCTATTTATTTAGCCGAAAGTACAAATGAATTCTTTTTCATCTCTGATTGACCAAATTTTTTATCAAACTTGTTATCGACGGCTTATCCGATTGACCCAATTAAAATCCCTCAACACGGGACAGTTTTTATTAAACAAAAACGGGGGCAGTAAAGAAATAATTCGTTCATGGACTTCGGAATATAACGGTGGTCCTGTTTGCGGTTTAAACAATTTCAGGGTTTCGACGGCCGGATATTTTAACGGTGATAAAAAACTCGTTGATTGAAATTCCGTTTTGTTTCTCCTCCGATGCGCCTTTTGTGTCCAAAACCGAGAAGGAATTCTTTCTTTAAGGGGCTATACTACGTTCTTATCAAATCGAAAGCATGTCTTACTTTTATTTTGTTCTCAGAATATAAAAACAGAAACGAAGCGTTGCACTGATATATTAAATAATAACACCTTCGGTTGTTTACTTTTAATTACACTCTTCCGCATTTTTCCTTGCTTGAGCCGTACATTTAGGGGAGATTCGGGGTTTTTACTAGCACAAAAATCGCTTTATCTTGTTACAATTCGTTAAAGAACATTTTTCCAAATTATGACTTTGGTAAGAACCCCATTATATCGTATCATGATGTTCATAAAAGAAAAGTAAAAACACAAAAATGCAGATATCGTTAAAGACATTTTACAAGGCCATATGTCCTGGTGATAATAATTTTTAAACAGCATTGCCTATACAGATCCTGTTGGTCCAATATCCAAAGCAACACCGACCGTAACATTCTTTCCACTTAAGTTAAATGAAAGTTTACAGTAATCGTGGATAGAGTGTCTTAAAAAGACAGATGAACTCACACATCACAATTACACCAGTTAGTTTATTCCACCAACTATATCTTCTCTGTAGCCTCATATTTGCCACGTTCTTAGTTTCCGAAATAACCATAGGAGTTTAATAGGTAATAACATGGAAAAGGTATTGTACCATGGTTATTATTTATTGGAAAAGGTATTATTTGCGCCACTTAACGGATGTTAATCCCTCCTATCTGGCAGCGTTTTTTAACCTACCAAACTTTCCATTTACATGACTTTTTTTAAGGCAGATATCGACTTGCGGAATTAAGTTTGGGGAATAACGAAACTATATTAACAAGAAAAAATCCAATCCATCCAATCAAATATATTATGAAAAACATTAAACTATCCCTTCTACATATCGTACCAAACAATCCACAATGAGCTCCTCATCCCAATTTTAACAAACATCATTAAATTCCAATACAAAAACTCATCAAAATTTAAAACTTCACGAGAATCCACTTATCAATCATCTTCTTGTCCCAACATTCTTGGAAATCCCACACGTAGGTTGAAGCGGTTGTGACTGAGATCTTTCGAGAGATATTGATCGATTCACAGTGAGGAAGTGTCGCTGCTAGGTGGTTTCACTTTTCACATGCTGAATTTTCACAATATGAGATAATTTCATTGTCATTACAAATCGTACATGCAAAAAAAGGAATGAATTAAACATTTAAAACCTATTAAACCTTGAAAAACGGCTACTACCGCCATTTCTTGTTATATTCCCCATTAACGCGGGTGTCGTCCAGGCCAGTACCCTACGGCACATCTAATTCTCAATTTAAACAATCAAAATTTTTGCTTTAGAATAATATAATTGGCGTTTTCCTGACGACCAGCCAAAAACCACATAGATCGTTTATTCACGCAATTGAAGAGAAAAAATTGACGAAACTAAATCACTTTTATTCTCTGAAAATGCCTTTAGTACAATCTGAAATATGCTTTAACAGGAGTCCCATTCCATCCTCCGATATTGTGTCCAATCTAGGACTATATCTTGGAAAAAGATTAACAATTAATTAGCAATCTCTTTACACGACTGGAGAAAAAGAAAGAGAGACGCTACAACTTCTTAGGGTGTTCCTCCTCAAAAGGAAAGGTATCAGGTCAAGAGAGGTTTTCCCAGGATTATTTTCCTACCTACTGCAAGCTGTTGCATAGGATATGACTAGTTCTCTGTTTCTACTGGACATAATGACCAATGGTCATTTTATGATACTTTCATTTTTTACCGTCGTACTTAAGCAGAGCCTGTCCTGTAAATATACCAGTTAGATTTATAATTCCTTTCCGATAAGAAGGATTACCTCTTTGTCCCATTGGGTTGTTTTTGCGAGTAGCCTTATGACTTTACGCTCCCCGTATTTATTGTTCTTTCCCCTTTCCCCCTCTTTTCAGATCTTCCTGCGCCTTATGCTAATTGACTAGGTCGAATTAACTTACATCTCACTAACAAACGCATCATTAATTATGATTAGATGCTCTACAATTAAAAAGTTTGGTGATTAGTGACCGTTGATTGGTGATTAGTCGGAGATTGTGAGATGAGGTCTAGTGCGGCGTAGGTTTTAGATAAATGTTTTCTTTATCGTGCCAAAGTTTCGATCTTTATTCCGATCATCTTTAGGACCTGGGATTTAAAAACATTGTTTAAATTTAACAAATACATTTCGGATGTGGATAAACCTGGATGTATACAATTTATTACAATAAATTAAGATTTTCAGTTTAAATAAAAAAGACAATGGCACTGGATTCGAAGCCACTATCTTCGGCTAGATACGCGCTGCTCTACCACTTGAGCTATCGTGACCTCCATCCACTCGGATATCAACTTTCAATGGAATAGAATACAACGTTAGAAAGTACATGAGATTGTTTGGAAATTATCCTATCTAAACCCACTGTTTTTTTTTGTTTTTTTTTTGGGGGGGGGGGTTCCCTCTTTTTTGCTATTTTCAAAAGCCGTGTAATCGGATTGGATTCTTCGGATCGTGGTTCGAATCCCGCTCATGCCATTGACTTTTTTATCTCAAGTAAAAAACTAAACTAATTGTAAAGTTTAATTGGTCAAGCGGACCACGAAATTAGTGAATATTATTATATTCAAACAAAGTTATTAATAATTAATTAAGTTGAAGAGGATCGGAAAGAGGTGAATTTTGTTGACCCCTTCCGAACCTCTTCAACTTAAATAAACTCACCAATTAAAGACCTTACTGTGACCGATATGACCATGCGGAAATAAAATTCGTTGATCAACGAAAAAATCCATCTATTCAAACCAACAACGAAAAATATTAAACTCTTTCTACGTTTAAACCAAATAATCCGTAAAAACCTCCATATCCGAGTATATATATGTACTTGACAATATTAAATATCGCTATAAAAAAATACCACTAAACTTTCACCCCACACCATTGTCCTACGTCTGGGTTGTCCCAACATTCCTGGAAAATTTGTGTCTGGAAACAGGGCTATTACCGAGCGAACTCTTGAGAAATTGATTGAATCAATTGCGAGGTTTCCCTGCTAGGTGGTTTCCCTTATCATCTGTACCACGCTAGACTTTCGTTGAGTCATTTATCTCGCATACTTGTTGCCTGTAAAAATCGGGTTGTGAAATACGAAATATATGAAATAACAATTTTAAAAGTAATGTTAAAAAATAGTAAATTACAGAAATTTCCAACTGCCGTGAGGGGGAAATATGCTTTTTTTAGCATTTGTAAGAGACCTTTTATGTGGGGGTTTCGTACGATATCATCTAAAAATTTATAGTTTCGTGGGAAAAAAAGTATCATTGGTCTATTTAATTTTTTGTATGTTTTAGGAATCATGTATATTTCTTTTTTGTTGGACATTAGGATATGAGTTAAGTTTTTAAAAGAAAAAACTGTTCCACCATACAAGCCCAACTAACATAAATAAAGCTAAAAGACGACCGACGGCCAAATGCATTTTAAATATTACATTCACCCAAGAATTATTTAAATTTTATTTATCCTTCAAAAATTTCACGGTAAAAATATTGTTAATGTTTAATGTATAATTATTGTAGAGAAAATAAATGAAATTCCTGGCATATAGGAGCGCCTTTAACTTAAATGAATTTAATAACTTTTTATATTAAAAAACGTAAAAAAAAAGCAAAGCCGAGATTCGAACCCAGAACCGCTAGTGTAGCAAATATGGGACACTAAATACTGGGGCACTGCGATCACTAGAGCACATTTCCACGGGGTTTTGGTTTAATTTTTACGTTCAATTTTTGGACGAGTCCGTAGTTTACATCACCACCTACATTTTTAAAAAAGTATAGCAAAACACATTAGTATTTTAATTTTTTTATATTTGCAAAGCTTACTCTTTTTGTTTTAAGATTTTAAGAAAATTATATCTTAAAATATATAAATGTTAATTATTCAGCTTCAAATAGATACCTCCAAACAATTTATGTTGAATGAAATGTTAAACATAATTTGTAGTAAGCAGGTTTTTAAGGCTTTTTACAATTAGTTTCTAAACGATTCACGGGAAAAATTCACGAAAGTACAGCAAAAAAGAACTTACTGTATTCGATCATTGTACAATTACTCTAAAATTATTTAGTAGTATAATAACCATATTTTAATTTGAAAAAGTTTATTATAAGGTAACGATGAAAACAGCAAAAATGCACAACATTCAGCTCTTCATCATGATTTTCGATTGATTTTTCCAATCTGATAAGTTCCTAACAATTTCTTGTACGTTGTATTCCATTCCATTGAAAGTTGATATCCGAGTGGATCGAGGTCACGATAGTTCAAGTGGTAGTGCGGCGCCGTATCAAGCCCAAGATAGTGGGTTCGAATCCCGTCCGTGCCATTCACTTTTTTTATCTTAACTAAAAACCTTAATTTGTTGTATTATATTTTTAAAGGATAATAAACAACTGTAACGTTTAACTGTACTAAAAAAGAGTTAAAAATAAGCAGCAAAATAAAATTGTATATTGATATAATTCCCCCGTTAATAAATACAACGTTTAACACGGATTTACTTTCGTTGAATTGTATAAAATACTGGTTAATCTTTCCATTTTTCCATATACCATTGTGCTAAAAGAATTTTTTGCTTTTAAAATTTAATATGTTTGTTCTGCCCAAAAATCTAATTCTGGAAGTTTTCAGTTTATTTATCATATGTTTACTTTCATTTCATGTTTGTTTGCGTGGTTACTTTTTAATGATAAGTTCAAATTCCTTGCCAAAAACGTTCCGGGTCTGTTGTGAGAATCAAGAGGCCATCCTTAACGCCAGGCAATCAAAACTCTATTGTAAACACAACTTTAATTGGTATACATTAAACTCAATTTACAAAAAGAGTGAGAAAAAGAAAGCAGGGGTTAGAAGCAACGTATTACGCAAATTGTAATAGAATTTTAAAGCGAACCAGAGAAAGAACGGACGGAATTCTTCCCACAAACGTACAGTATTGATCCAACGTCACCACAGAGACAGGACATTACCGATCAAAGTACCACGAAACCCTGTTCATTACAAGCATAGAAACGTCATCAAACAGTAATAAAAATATTTAAATGAAAGAGGTTTTTTATATTAGTTAAAACTGTGTAAAGGAATAACAAGTTGTTCTATTTCGAAAAGAATACTGTTGATAAAGATAACATTTCGTTAACGACAAAGGTGTTAAAGTAAAGGCCATCGAGACTCCCACAGCCCATCACCATTAGTCAGGAGTGAAACTCCCGAGCGGGAGATACAGACAGTAATAGTCGTCACGTTTAACCACTGCCACACTGTATCCTACAGTATTAGAGAAAAAAATCTCCCATAAATTCTAAATTACTTAAAATGCAGTCGCATAGATGGAAAGTCTACATACGAGTAAACATAAATTTAAACGTGTATAATAAATGTTCATCAATATAGAATTTTCACGGAGAAAAATGGGAATCCTCTTTGTTGTCATATATATCGTGCATGACTTGGAAATAAAACATTTCTATGAGAAACATTTCTATTTTTCCAATATCATATTTACACAGCAAACTAGAAGATATTCAGAGTAATTCGAAGTTAAAAAAAAAAAAAAAAAAAAAAAAAGAAGTACACTTCACTAAAGCTCTCCGTCGCCATTTCAATTGTCGTCGAGAATCCAAACAGATTACACGACATTAAAAATATGGCAAAAGGAGGGAAAACTCGTAAGGTGAGGATGCGATGGGGGTTGATGTCCCAGTGGATCGAGGTCACGATAGCTCAGGTGGTAGAGCAGCGGCGTGGCGTATCTAGCTGAAGGTCGTGGGTTCGAATCTCTCTCGTGCCATTAGCTTTTTTAATCTCAATTAAAAACCGCAATTAATTGTCATTTAAAAGAAAAAGGCTACTCTGACATTTTTTGACATAACGTTTGCCACCAACGACTGTTATTCGTTTCTAGTGTTTGTCATTTTTTAACTAGTGCACGAAAATGAACTCAAAACATTCTATATAATCTATCCCCTCTTTTCTATTATATTGAATTAATATTACAGTTGTGGCTTATTTGTGGTAAGGTCTTTTGCAATACGCCATAACATATCAAGTATTTAAAAAAATAATATTTCAATTCACAAAAACAAACAAAAGATGCTCAGCACAACTTTTTTAAACATTTTAAATAAAACTATAAATAATAATTTGAAATGGTTTGGAAACACGTTTTTATACTGAAATAATTTTCTAATTGTAGAAATAATTTTGCAAAAATATATTTTTTATTATTTAATCAATGTTTCATATTGCTATTAAAACTCGCCTTAAATATAAATTGGGAATGATTAAAACTATAAACCAGGCAAATTGACTCTGAATATCTTCTAGTTTGCTGTGTAAACATGTATAGATTTAGAATGTGGTTATGGTTAAGGTTAGTGACAAGCTCGATTTCACATCTTTGAGTAAACGTTTTTTCCGTGAAGAGCGAATTTTATATATATCATAAATTTAAATTTCACTGGGCGTGAACATATTTTTCCTGATGTAGGGTGAATATACTAACTGCTAGTATTTGTACTGAAAACAAATAGATATTACAATATTTAAATTGAAAGGTGAACTCAGTGTTGAGGATCAAGAACGTACATAATAAAATTAGATAATCAAGGGCATTGCTTCCAAACATGACCTATTACCGAGTAAACATATTCAGAAAATAACCGTTTTCTCGTACTACGCACAATGTTGTAGCGAACATAATTTAAATGTGGGTTTCTTTTAGAATTAATTTAAATAACAGAGTTTAATAAAACAGTACATAGAGATTGTGTCGTCGGCCAGGTTTGTTCTTCGAGTTGGAAAATACTGTCACCGTAATCATTTATACAACACAATACTTAAAACTGTGAAGAGTTAACGTAACTGTTTTTATGTACAATTATTCTTCAATTGTAGGTAAAGACGAGTTTCTAATTTTCACAAAAATACTGAAGAGGTCTCTTTCCTTAGACAACTTCGCACAATAAAAAGAAACTATTAAATAGAGCTTCAGGGAAATTAAGACTTCGTGTGAAACAGAACGTTGATAATTCTTGCCGCCCCGGAGCTGCAAAGTGAACATTAGTCGGTGTACAAGGGGTCCGAAGTGGTTGTTCCAGTCTTCTCTCCAGACCTAGTACTGCATGAAAAGCTTTATCGGGAATTTCACGGCTTGAGAAAGTCGAGCAAGTTTCCCGAATTAATTCTTTATTACTACATCCACGACGGTCTGTCTTTAGCCTATATAATCCCCTGTGTACAATGTTCGTTAAAGAAGGGTATAATTAGGTTTAGGTTAAAGTAGTTAGGGCTTGATTAGCTAGGCCGAGCTGTAATCCTTTACCAGGGTTTGTTCGCCCCCTCTCATGTTCCTTTATAACCGTCCCCTTGATTAAAATTAATACCTTGAAAAATATAACCCTTCTAAATAATACGGAAACCTTTGATACTCAAAAATAACCCAGATTACCTCATATTTGTAGATATATGGAAAAGCTAATTGAAACACGAGTACTGAGTAAAAAAGAATGCAGATTCAGATACAATATAACATCGCCATTTTGAGCATAAATTATTTGAGAAAATATTCTACAATGAAAGCACCTTTGTTGACGGTTCATTAGTACATTACATATTCATGTATTTCAAAATCACTGCAGCTTCATGCATTTGCGATTTAAATGTTTTATGATTTGCTGCTTCGTTTATTCCGTCGACTGTAGAGTTATTATTTACATACTGTGACGTGGGTTCATGCCCTGCACCTTAAGACGCATAACAGATTTAAGGCATAAAGTACACAGCAACTGAGGCGAAACTGAAAAGAGAGAGGGCGAATTTTGTCCAAGAAACACCCGCAATTGTGTACAGGCGTACCCTTCATATAAAAGCCAACGAATATTTTCTCTTTAAAAAATAAAGTTGGGACTTCAAGAAGGTTGTCAGTTCGCAACTAACTCTGATTATTATCAAACTTCCCACCCATCGTGTTGGTTCTTGTGATGACACCGTTGTACGAGAAAGGGTTAGTTTAAACAATAACGGGACGCTGATGGGTGATTGAACGTTGCAGGCAACAGCTTAGCTGCCAATAATCAGGATTATTAATGGCATAAGTTTGCTCCGCGTAGAAACTTTACGTAGGACGTTTTTTTAAATATAGTTTATTACCCTTAAAATTTCGGATAGAAGTAGGTGGGATAATAATTAATAAAGAAAAATCGCTCACAGTTGTAAAATTATCATTTTTAACCAAGGAATTCCAGAATAAAGTAATACTACAAATCGAAGTAGTATTTACATGAATTTTTTTAAACATGTTCTTTTATATCAAGATATCATTATTATTTAAATCGAAGTTACCGTGGGTATGTTTTTGGGCTGATACACAAATTTCTTGTGCGTGATATTATTCGCACGACAACGATTTCGTTACTGAGGAGGTCGTGTGAATTAAAGGTTAGTTAAGACGGTTTGGTTGGAAGTAACGTTTATGCTGTTTAGATTTAGGGTTAGGAACAGGTTAGGTTAAATTTGATTATGGTTATGCTTATGATTAGGATATGTAATGGTAAGGATTATTTACATACTGCTCTCAAATTATCAAGGTTAAGTTATGGTTTTGACTGGAAAGACACTATTTAAAAAATTCAGATTGAATGTTTACTGCGTGTTTGGTCCTTAATGTTACGGTGGAACATTTGTTTTTATTGCTGAGTTAAATTTTATTTTTATAATTAAAACTTTATTTGGTATTACATTTACTGGTGAGACTGTTATTCAGTGGCCTCGCTTAAAATTTCTGGCCTGTTCCCACAAAACATACTGTTCATTCATGATACGTACTCGTACGTAAAAGGTAAACAATGTATTGATTATTTTTTGCCGACAATGTATCGATTTTAGTGTAAATAATTAACAAAGAAGACATACATAGCACTTCACCCTAATAGTTAGGAAAACGTAGGAAATCTGTAAATAGATAGTTTCTTTTTAGTGTAAAATTTATTTTTGTAATCCTCAAATTTTAGTGTTAAAATAACCTTAAAAGCGTAGCCCCAGTCCTCTACCTCCTCCGTTCATTTTGGATTTGTTATGGAGTCTATTGTTGGGACGGTAAAAAAAAAGTATTGCATGTTATGATTGAATAATCTACTAAGATTTAACTATGGCGTTACAATCAACAATCCCTTCATAGTTATCAGTAATAGGATAATTAATAATAAAAGAATAAATTAAAACACGAAAAACCATTTATCTGTATACAAAGCCGAGTACAGGCGGATTCGTTGATGAAAAACAGCCCAACTCATCTAATTGGCAAATCAAATGTCTGTCTTACGTAGAATAAACAACGCTGACGTGCACTCATGTAGATGACAAGAGGCTGTGTATTCTTCATGAGGGACTGTTGTTGCTAACCAGGGGAAAGGGCTTTTAATATCCTTCCATTCCTCACCTCGGCTTAAGTGCCACTCCCCCTAGCTCGGCCTCCTTCCAAACCGCGACACACAAAAAGTACACCTATAAACCTAGGAAGAAATTTAATTAAGAATAATGAATCGGTCCCGTAGTGGGAGTGTTAATTAAAAAAAAACTCTTTAATTATTATTTTCTGAGCGGAGATTTAAAACGGGCTCTTAGTTTAAATTCTCGCCCAACTAACTAAAAGTTAATTTATGAAGAGGAAATTAACTTTCCATTTTACTTAACTCTTAACCCGTTTGACCTGTATTGGTTTTTCATTTTTTTTTTTTTTTTTTTTTTTTAATTCAATATTAGAAACTCGGCAGCCATTCGCTATATAATCAATTACTTTTTTTTAAGTAAAAACCAAAGATCTAGACTTAAATTATTCTGATGAGCTTTTTGTTTTTTTATAATTGGTTATTATTTTTATGTTCACACTTTTATAATTCGCTGGCAGCGTTATAGAAATATAGAGAGAGAAAAACCAAACCGAAAACAACTGAAGATTACATAAGCTATAAAATTACGAAGCATAGTTTCCTCGTTTGTAATTTCCGCAGATTTCTCACTCGAAAAAGCGGTTGCATTTTAATATATCAACTGAATATTGTGTCTCTCAATGTCTTTTCCCGAAATGGAGAGTGACTTGATGTAAAAGCACCAACTTTTTTATTGCTTTTATTTGTTATTTACAACTACAAAGACTGCAGTAAGTAAATAGTTTCTTATAACGATTGAGTTAGTGGTTAGAGTCACTTGGAAAAGTTGCCCAGACACAACACTCCTTCACACGGAATGAAAACCATTAATTTCAACTGAAAAGGTCTCCGGACAACTTTTGCTTTAGTCTTGGAGGATTTCTGGTAGGGTTGGACCTGATAAATGTTCAACTAGATGATTATTATCCAAAAGTGATTATATAATGTTATATAACGGCTTTTAGTAAGTCATGCGCAAAGTGTACAATATGAAGGTCATTATGAATAACAGAATTTTTAAAAAAATTAAACGGAACTTTAAGAATTTGATTTACCTTTGGGCTGACTAGATGGGAGACGTTGCGCACAGTTCAGAACCGTAAGTCCAGAGGGTCTGATCTTATTAAAACGTTAGTTTTGTAATGTATGTAATGTATAATTGTGATAGTGAGTCAGTAGTATTTTTTAGTAATTTATAACGCCGGTTTATTACATAGCTTTGAAGTCTTTTCTTCGAATCCAGGCCAATAATTTGAAGTATAACATAACGCAAGATCTGGGGTAAATAGGTGATAAAGTTGCATTTATGTGCCCAGGAGGACTCGAGGTAGAATTTCAATCGAGCTTTATTTTGGGTCATTTTCTTTTTTTATTTTTGTTTAAATTTTTTAAAAATGGCCTTAGGGATTTTCATACTGGCTAAAGAAATATGAATCATTTTGTGAGGGGGCGGGGAGAACGGTTCAGAAATTCAATGGGCACGGTGGGAATCGAACAGCAATCTGAAAAAGCAAAAGAGAGAAAACGCGAAAGGTTGTTCGCTGGAATGGTAGATCGAAGTCACGACAGCTCAAGTAATAAGGGTACCAGCTTATTGAGCTGAAAGTCGTTGGTTCGAATTCCACTCGTAACTAAATTTTTCATCTGAACTAAGAGCTTATGTAAAAATAATAATTGATAAGAGAAGAAGAATCTTTCCGTGAGGAACACTAGTTCACATCACTAACATTTCTAACTTGTTTAAGTCCTTGTTTGGTGTCTACAGCAGGAGAAGGTCGATAGAGGCGTACATTCGAAACAATAAAACGATCATCTCTCTGAAGTGTGACTCGATGGCGACCTGACCCCCATCTCTTCTCGAGTAACACAAGACTGCTATGAATGTAGCCGAATCAGCATCAGTTAAAACCAACACTCAAACAAATTTGAAACTTAAAGATGGTAAAACGTAAAAAATGAAATCGCCGAACGTTATAAAGAAGCTTACCAGAAAAAAAGGGATTGATTATTTAAAGATTTATTTACAAAACCCAAGTCTAGAACACGATTGGGGCACTTTATCTGCGTTTTATTAACCTCTAGTCCTTTAAAAAAGGACGAAATATTGTTGTAACATAACCAACCAATGGAAGATTGTATAAGGGATAATTAAAAATATTAAGCGTGGCCACTTTTTTTGTCTCTCGGTAAACAGAAACAGAGGCTCGTATGAGAACACAAAACTACAATAAATGAAAACTAAATTAATAGGTCACCACATTATCAACATTTCTACCAACATGGCCAGATAGAATGCCGGCTTTCGTTTTCTTCATACTAATAAATGCATTAAAAACAATAATGGTCACCTGGACAAGGGTTACCGAAATGGGATCTGACCGATTTCAAGGGTTATGTTCGAATAAATCTATTTCCCTGGGCAGTATGGCTGGCAAAAAAGCTAGACAAAACTAGCTAGCCTTTTGCAATTAAAAAGTCGAATGTTATATGTTGGAAAATTTAATATTTACGCCCTATAAACAAGACACGTTCAATAAAGAAAGTCTAAAACAATCTAAAACAATAAGTACTTAGACGAAACAGTAAATTTACGTAAGGTTAGGTAATCAGGTTGTATGCTAACATTCTTATTTAACTAAGATAAAACCGATTTTATTTAAAACAAAAATTTAGTGTACACAATTTAAACTTACTTTAGACAACAGTCTACTTAAGAATTTTTCGATGCATGAATAATTAAGTAATTATATATCTATATATGTTAGTTTCAATATATATATATATATACTGTCTCTTATACACAT